>JASAMW010001144.1:0-49314 GCA_030247985.1 Epsilonema sp. ZAB3_2
TCATTGGTTGTTGTTTTATTGGTCTTCAATGTTTTGATCCCGTTTTTTGCAGTTTTTTTCCTCAGTACTGTAGAATTGTGGTTTTAAGATAACTCAAATTTGTATTTTCGCTTCCAGACTTTGAATTGACGTCCACACGTCAAGTTCTTTCGCTATATGGATTGCTCTGAGGCACTTTGAACTAAATTGGCAGGAGTTGATAGCAAATTATGCCAGAAAATGTGCCGAATTTGCTTATTTGCGGGAAAAGTCCATAGAAATTGGGGGCTAGAGAATGTAGCTGTTTTGAACCAGTTCTAATTGAACTAGAATCATGAAATTTTGCCTGCGTCTTAGTTGAAGCCTTGGCTACATAACGCAAAAAACCGCATCGAAATCTGAGCTTTAGCTCGAGAGTTATTACCGCGGAATATCCCGGAGTTTATTATGGGACACCCTGTATGTTCTTATATACAGTACGTGCATGTACTACAAAGAGCAATGGCCTAGGACGTACGTACATAGGTATCCCATATTTTCGTCGCACTTGCGAGAGGCCACAGCAAGGTAATAGGTGTATTACAAAACAACAACAAAGGACCGTACAACACACAAGCAATTGTAACAACTTCAGTAGTACACCTGCGGATATGAAGTAGCAGTGATTCGTCCGTTCACTTCACAGTTCTCCGCAATCAGTGATGCTCACTTTCATGCTGGGTTTGCCGTTTTTCTGTCCGACTTTCTCGATCTGTCGTACAATGTTCATGCCTTCCACTACCCGTCCGAACACCACGTGCTTCCCATCCAGCCAATCTGTGGCCGCCGCCGTGATGAAGAACTGGCTGCCATTGGTGTTGGGCCCTGCATTCGCCATACTCAAAGTGCCCGGACTCAGGTGCTTCAATTCAAAGTTCTCGTCTTCGAATTTCGATCCGTATATCGATTTCCCTCCTGTGCCGTCGCCTTTCGTGAAATCGCCGCCCTGTATCATGAAGCCGGGTATGACGCGATGGAACTGGGAATTGCGGAAGCCGAACCCTTTCTCGTGCGTGCACAAGGCTCGGAAATTCTCGCAGGTCACCGGACACACGTCGAAGCGCAATTCCACTACGATGCGGCCTACGTAACGAATGCCGATCTTGATATCCAAGTACATTTTCTTGCGACCACTCAGCTCTTCCTTCTTTTTCGAGGCCTTTCCAACGACGGCCTGAGGCTCGTCTTTTTCAGGCCTATCTTCACTCTTCTCCGCTGACTCGTCCATTCCTCCGTCCTCTTCTTCGCCGTATTCCGCCTTCTTCTCGCCGTCTTCTGCTTTCTCACCGCCTCCAAACATTTTCAGCCATTCGTCGTCTGCCCAAACGGGACGCGATGAACGTTCGTTAGGCTTCGGAGGTCGAGCGAAATTCACACGGATCGTTCGACCGAATACTTCCGAATCGTTGAGGTTATCGATGGCTGCGGCGCAGTCGTCAGCGGATTCGAACTCCACAAAGCCGAAACCGCGATGCTTGGTGCTCTCGTAGTCGAGCGGGATGGAGATGTCCACGATTTCGCCGAACGGAATGAACATGGCGTGCAGTACCTTATCGTTCACTTCTTCACCGAATCCCCCAACAAAACAGGTACGCTTCTTGTTGTGAGGAAAATTCGTGTGAGCTGACATGACAGATATCTTTTATTTGAGATAGACTTGGATTGGATTGGATGGACCAATAGGTAGATGGACCAATGGACGTCGTCCTCTTTAGTCGTCTCGTGCGTCGTGCCCACAGCCCACGGGTTTCACGTTTCTTGACTCTTCTGTTCTCTTGGGAGGGCCTAAAAGCGGGCACGGGCACGGGCATGGGGGCCTAAAAGCGGGCACGGGCATGGTCGCGGGCATGGGCAAATTAGCGGTATTTTGGACGAATTACGTTCAATTGTTGATATAAATGGCTTCCAGGCTGTTCACAAGACACTTTTACGCCTGTTGAACGCAGTGGATCTATTGTTTCACCATCTTCACGGTGAAAACTAGTGAGTGATGCATTAGCAGTACTGTAGTAACAGGGAAGAACAAGTTGTATGAAAACTTGAAATGGCCCACCATCAGCATCTTTATTGCTCTGCTGTTTTCTGAAAATGCAAACATTTTAGCAAGTAAATTGTTATATTCATAAATGCTGCTGTTAGCTAAAAAGAACAAGGGAAAAATGGGTCAGACTAGAACCCAAACCCGAACCTGCTGACTGAAACCCAAACTAGTGGCCGTTACTGGCACTTTCAAAAATTTCAGTAAGTAAAAGGTAAATACCTTTTCAATGGAAAATAGCCAGTAAGTAAAAAGTAATTACTGGTACTGGCGCTTTCAAACTGCCAGTAAAAGGTAAAACCTTGCCAGTAACCAGTAAAGTAAAAGTAAAAATGCAAAATTTTATGGCCATGTTTCCTGTTGACTACAAAGTACAAATGCTTTTCTGGTTGTCAATTTTCTTTTTTTGTTGTATTCGGGTGAATCTTCATACATAAGGCTTGGCTATAGTACCTTTCAAAGTCTACCTACCAAAACATAGGAATGAAGAGCGCTGCAACGCCAATACGTATGTACGTACAGACATTCGTACATAAGTACAGGTATCGTTCATGTGCAACCTCTACTACTTTCTGCATATCGTTCACGGGCCAACCTATTTTCATAATGAACCATAGTGGTCCCAGGCCTACCCTGCATGCTATAGGCCTACGCATGTTATGTACGTAATGTACGTAGCTGGATGGAGGAGTCGGTGGCATGATCAGATAGAATCTAAAATGACTTGCTACAAAGAAAATTTTTCTTTTCCCAACTGGAAATGCGTCAGTAAATTCACTAAAAATCTTTCCACCACAGGGCTAAATTTTGAGAACAACACCCAAATTTTACTTTTTACTTTTATAAAATTTTGCCAGTACCGGTAAAAAAATTAGGCAGCCAGTAAAGTAAAAGTAAAATACTGGCAGCACTGCCAGTAAAAGTAAGGTAAAAGTAATTACTGGCAGCAATATTTTTGCCAGTAAGCCAGTAAAAGTACCGGTAATTTACTGGTGACGGCCACTAACCCAAACCCACGCCAACCAAACCAAGATGCATGTACTTTTAAAACAGAATCCATGTACTAATTCATGTACTCCTATAATACTGTCTTTATACAAATTCAGCAGATAAGCAGCGCGCAGAAACTGTTGCCAGATGCCCAAAAGGGTTGCCAGTTGCGCAAGAGGTTTGCCATATCTGCGATTGGGTTGCCAGATGCACTAAAGGGTTGCCAGATTAGCGATAGGGTTGCATGCAAGATGTGCAATTTCTGCCAGATGCAAAGTATGATTGCTTCCAGATGTGCAAAGGGTTCCCAAATCTGCAGAAGGGTTTTCAATTGCGTAGAAGGGTTGCCAGATACATATAATAGTTTCCATTATTGCTGCAAAGTTGCAACGGACCACTGGTTTGGCCAAAATAACGCTAATTTGCCCATGCCCGCGACCATGCCCGTGCCCGCTTTTAAGCCCCCATGCCCGTGCCCGTGCCCCTGCCCGTGCCCGCTTTTAGGCCCTCCCTGTTCTCTTGACTTCTGCAAAATCGTCGTTCCACGTACTTCTAAAGCGGAGCGCGTGCTATAGGAGTACGTGGTCGTTCACCTGCTAGTAAAATATGTGCAGTATTCAGTATACAATGTATGCAGTCAGTGCGGAAATTTTAGTCATACGCCCACAGAAGGCAAATGGCTCGTTCATACATACATGGGTTCCCTTTCCCCCTATGCATAACCCCAACCGTGTAAGCGGAAATGCCTTCACTGTTGACCGGAAGGAAATGCCAACAGGCATAGACAGAGGTCTCTTGGTATTAGTTGGTTGGCTCAGTAGTGGTTTTTTCTTGCGGCGGAAGCGGTCGGTTCTTTTGCTTTTTCTATTCTGCGGCAACCACCCTACTAACACACGTTCTTCGGAAGATGTCGTCGAGAGGACGCACGACCGGCGGAGGAAGAGGAGGAAGTAAAAGAGGCAGCCAGCGCAGCGGAAACGGCGAGGCCCGAGAGCGTCTGGAGGACCAGTGGTGGTACCACGGCCTCATTCCCCGAAGAGACATCGAGACGCTGCTCAACAAGCAAGGCGACTGGCTGGTGCGATTGACGGACAGGCACGGAGTCAGTCGCGTCGTCGTCTCCGTCTACTGGGACGGAATCCGTCACGTGTTCCTGAACAGAGTGGATACGGGGTGGCAACTGCAAGGAAGAGTCTTCCCATCCCCCTACGAGCTGCTGAAGGCCTGCAAGAAGGAGAAACTGACCATCAACGAGACGGGTGCGCGGCTGAAGACGCCGATTCGCAAGCCGTCGTGGATGATCCCCAGCTGCGACGTGAGCAAGGGGCGCATGCTCGGCTCGGGTGCGCAAGGAGACGTGTTTGATGGCAAATACCGCAAAGAGGCGGGGAAGAAGGAGGTGGAAGTGGCGCTGAAGGTCTGCCATCTGGCCCGGACGACGGAAGAGCGGGAGACGGTGATGGAGGAGGCGAAGTTGATGATGGAGTACCAGCACCCCAACGTGTGTCGCATCTTTGGCGTGATGGCGGATCGACCGCCCTTGACTCTGGTGATGGAGAAGTGCCCTGGAGGCAGCTTGGAGTCGCATCTGCGCAAGAAGGCGGAGGAGGGCGGCCTCTCCATCGATGAGCGCCTGCGCTACTGTGTGGAGGTGGCGCGGGGAGTGGAGTACCTCACCAGCAAGCGCTGTCTCCATCGGGATCTGGCCAGTCGCAACTGCCTGCTCGGCGTGAGTGGAGAGGTGAAGCTGTCCGACTTCGGCCTCTCCCGTCAGTCTACTCACTACCAAGTCAGGAATCCCAACATCCGCCTCCCCATCAAGTGGTGCGCTCCGGAGTCTGTACTCAGCGGCGTTTTCACCCCTGCCACGGACATCTGGGCCACAGGAGTTCTCCTCTGGGAAATCTGGACCTACGCACGGGTACATCATGCACAATACAATGCTAGCGCCAGTACACTGCATGCTCGTGCCGTTGCACTATGTGTACGTATACTACCATTACGTACGTAAGGTGCAGTGGATTGTAATTGGTAGGTTCCGTGGGAAGGAAAGACGGCGAAGGACGTGGTGGCGGGAGTGAGAGCTGGGGAGAGACTGAGCATCCCTGACGAGGTTCCGGATACGGTGAAGCGGGTGATGCGAGAGTGCTGGGAGGTGGAGCCGGGGAAGCGCATCACCATCACCACGATGAGGGATCGCCTGGAGAAAGAAGCCGCCCGTCGAAAAGTCACCATCCCCACTAACAAAGAACCAGCCCCAGCCCCCACTGCCACTACTAACATAAAACCAAAACCCCACTAGCAACTATACGTCCCTCCCCCCCAACTTCCGTCGTGATCTCGCCTTTTCGTTTGCTGCAGCTCTACATACATACTGACACTGTGTACAGTAAAAAATCTCGAAAAGTGTCCAGAAAGAAACTGCACCAGCGTACGCACAGCAAGAATCAATGAAACACGCTACCAGGATGGAGACATGCACGGAGTGGGCTGCGCTTTAGCATCGGCATATCCGTCCACCGTTCGGCTTTACAGAGTTCCGACGACCTGACTACCGGACCGGTCAAGTCAACAAACAACTGGCAGAAATGCTCACATGATTTTCATACGGTTTTACTTCAGCTTTGCAGCCTGCTTGATTGGCGCACTAGGCACACAGAGGTCCCCGTATGATTATTTACAATGAGTAACGTAACGGCAGACGACAGAGTAAAGCAAAGGGCGCACAAGAAGCATTCATGTACAGCGACTAATAATGGCAGTGCTACGACAAGTATACATACATATGTTCGTTGTTCACAGTGGCAGTTTATTTGGACCAGCCGTGCAATGGCATGCACTCTGTGAGCTCCATATTCTGTGAGGCATCTCTGAATTTCTGGAAAAAGCTTTGCAATTCTCGCGGCATTGCAGCATCGATCAGCGAAATTGGCATCAGGTAAGGCATGTTGTAATCAGCGTGAAACAAGCATCGAACGCGGGTGCTCTCAGTATCCCTACAAAGCCAAAGACGTGAAGAGTGACCGTGCTATTGAAAATGTGGATGTCGAATACGTGACACGTGACGAAATTGAAATACGTTACATTGATCATGGTTGAACCATGATCAATGTGACCATGTGACATTGATCATGGTCACGTACATATTATGTTATGTATGCGATGTGTACGCAGCCACAGCGTATGTGTATGGTATGTATATGTGTTTTGTGCGTACTTGAGGCTGTCCAACATGACGCCACTGGGATAAGACCAGGCCCTAACAAATCCATGCTCAGGTGGACAATCAGGAAAGTCAATGCTGCTCACTGAAATAGCGTGATACAAGTGTTTGTTTGCACATAATTACATGATGCTACAATACATGTCGCCGAGGATTCCACTGGCGCGTCTACTTTGACAAAAGAACTACTGTACGTACTGAGAAGTTGCTTACTGGATAAATGCCGATTTCCGGGTCCAAAGGAACCAAATGAAAGCAGATCCACCGAATCGCGTTTGTTGATAAGACCCAGCATCTGAGGTTTCACCATGTGTTGCACTATTAATATTGACTAAAATGTGCCAAAGGAATTGACAGTACATAGGAAGAGAGAGGAAGGCGTATGTTTCCTACATCCACTGCTGTAATGAACACACCGAGTCTTACCGAGCTGATTTTCTTCAGCACATTCAGCTTCAATAGGATAGTGTCCCATTGTATCCGGTAGGGTGCGCAAGGATGGATCATGTGAGACACTTTCTCCAAGCTGGCTTTGAATATGGCTTCACCCAGAAATACGTGATTGCGACCGTCGTCATGCTCCAATGGCATACAGCGGTGTATCATGACTCCTTTCTAAAAGCAGTAAGAAATTTTTAGAGGGGTACGTAGTACGTATAAAAAATATTAAAAATCTATCCACTCCTCTTCACCCGCCATGCAACGATCCCTTTAAATCTGTGATTGCAAAAATAATAATAGAGCCAACGTGATTTCGGCAGAATTCCCAATCGATGGTTTCATCCGTCAGATACTGCAGGAACAATTTATGGTCTCTCTCCACTTGCTCTAGTAATTCTTCAGGCGACATTATGAAACTAGTGAATTGAGCACCAATATGCTTATCGAATCGGCTTCTTGATTTTGGACCCTTTTCAACGCCTGAACGATACGTAATAATAAAGCCGTCTCCAAAGAAAGACAGTGTGTGTTTATGTATTTGGAACAACACGCCTGGCGTACAGATAAAGAATAGAACGACGTCAAACTCGCTTCAGCATGATATCAGAATCACTTTCGGCAGCCTGGCAGACTTTGTTTTCAAACCGCTCCTTCGACTTAGTAAGATCCGCACTTTGTCATACATAAACGTAAGACGACGATCTTGAAAGTTTGCTGACGCGTAGTTCAGATCTCATACGAGGGTGGCAACGGCATTCGGCAAGTGGCCCAAAGACAAATTTACGTATGTACAGTACAGTAAGTAAGTACACACATAAGGAAAAATCCATACGTGGCGCTGCAAGTTTACACCACGCGACTCAAAGTACGACTACGAAATACTGCGTTATGTGAACATACGGTGTACGTACGTATTGTATAGCACGGTTGAATGAAGAACAGAACATGGCGTGGAGGATGAAACAGTTCGTCTCCGAGTTCCAAACCTCACTCTCTTTCTCTGCTTCGTTTTGTAGTAAAATCTGCTGATCTTTTTCGCCTAAAAGTATGTACATATTGTTGTCTTAGTCTTCAACTCCTCATGTCTCCTGCGGCAAAATATTTCCCTCACCGACTGCGTCTTCAAGTCATGCCGCAAGATTTTAATAATATGGTATGCAGCCAAGCACCACCATGCTCCATCGCACACATACACAGGGTGCAGCAGGGAAAGACGAATTATGTGCTAAAACGAAGCGAAAGATACGGCGTTTACGCAACTACCGTATCCAGGAAAACTGACGTAAATAGAGTAGGGAAAATTATTGAAATATACGGACCCGCGAGGAAAATCCATCCAACTTTTGTTTCTCGTACGTCTACAGCGTAAAAAAGCTCGCCACCACAAGCAAATTGAAAAAGCAGCTATGGACGGCTGTGTTAGCTCAGCAGGTAGCTTTTCCTATTAGCTTACCCCCGTAGAGACAATTACATACGTAGTTGTCGAATGTGGCATGGGGGCTGACTACCGTTGGTACTTACTTGTACAATGTACAGTGCTGTATGTGTGTCGTTGGCGTGGCGTGACAGAATAAATTGGTCTGGGGATTTCTGAAGGGTGACTGATGCTTCCTCATCCACGCTTGCTGGTGTCAGGGGAGGGATAGACTTTGCCATTTCGTGTTACAATCACAGATTCGATTTTTTGTTGCGATGCCTTGGGTTAGGTACTACGACATGGGGGTAAGTTCAGTTCGGGCGTGACTAGCGTCATCTCTCGGCTAAATGCCCATACTGCAGGCGTACAAGTTTCCTGCGTCTCTTGGAAAAGCAACGCAGCTTTGTGTTGTGTTTGTCTCTTTGCAGCTCAACTCGTGTTTGGAGGAGCAGTGCATATACGGTACAGTTGTGGCGTCAATTCTTGGTGGCATCCTTTTGTAACGATTACTTATGCAACACAATTCTTCTGCCCGGGGAACCGTTCGCTTGTTGTCGGCTTCTGAAAAAAGGAAAACGCAGCTAATAGCTATGTTTAGCTGGGAAAGAGCAGCGCTGGGACTTGCAGAAGAAGAAGTTTGCCTGCGTCGAAAATTGTTTGACGCAAGCTAGCGCCTTAAAATTAAGCCGCCCGGATTGTGCCAAGCAAAATCCCAACCAATCACCCCAACTAAAATCGTCCCAGCGCTGCTTCAATTTGTGAGTGTACATACATAGCCGTGCGCGCACAAAAAAAACGCACCGGAAGAAAATCCCCACGCGACCAAAAGGAGCTCAGGCGTTCTCGCTTGAGACTAAGGAACACCCGCCTGTCTTTTGCTTCAGCGTTTACATCAGCTTGCACTGTTAGCTAAAACGGACTAACCGTCTATTCTTGGCTGCCTAATAAACTGCTGTCTATGACTGAAGGGTACGTGCGTGGTGATGTGTGAGCGCGTGCCAATATTGCTTCTTTGTGAGTCAGCTGAGGCATTCTTTGATTTTTTTAGCCTTATGTTATGCCTGCGTTTCATACCCAATGAACGACGACGATCGCGGTGAAATTTCACCTCCAGAGGAGGAGAAAAACGGTGAAATTCCGCCATCGATAGTACAGTACAATATGATCATTGTGGGCGAACCGCGAACGGGAAAATCGTCGATTGGATTACGATTATTTGATAGATTCTACGACTTTGATTATCAAACTGATGGACGTACGTACAGTACGTATGTATGTATATGTACAGGCTTGCATGTTTTGAGAACTTTACCACATTTTTTTCCTTCGTCCCGGTGATTCCCTTCGTCACGTTATAACTTTGTAGTATATGATTATTTCCAGCAAACCATTTTGCAATAACACTTCCTTTTCCTGCGGGTGACGGCTGCGATGAAGCTCAGTTCCACATTTGGGAAACAGCTTACGTGGAGCACTGTAAAATATTGCTGCCGCAAGCCGCGATCGTCGTCTACGACATTACCGACAAGGTACAACTGTACATTGTAGGAGCACAATATTGCAGCTTATGATAGCTGTATCGTGACGTACAGTAACCGTGCCTGCTATCGGCCTTCTTTCAGAGTTCATTTGATAAGGCGCCGCATTGGATCTTGAGCCTGCGCAAAAATCTCGGCACCAAGCTAATTATCGGACTAGCCGGGAACAAAAGCGATCTGGCTCAGCAACGACAAGTGCCAACACAGGTCTATGTGTATCCTCTAGGAAGCGTCCTATGTACAGGCGCATGAATTTCGAAGGTGGGGCGGCAGTATACACATTTTGGATGCGATGTCGTGCTTTTCAGGATGGAGTCAAACTAGCACATATTTTACACGTGGTCTTTCTGGAAACGTCTACCGTATCCGGCGATTCCGTATCGGAATTTCTGCACCAAATCGCCGAGCAACTCAGGATCAATAACGTTCCGCCCTGTTCGCATCCTGCACCAACTGCGACAAATTCCGATCTGGGATCCGATGGTCACAGACCATCCTCGTCTCCCGATACGCTAAAAGATGAGCAGCAACCGAGTTGCAGCAGATCTTCGCAGCATACAGCATCCGTCGACTCCGAACCTACGAACTTGCACAAGCAGGCAAATGGAAAAATCGGCGAAAAGCAATCGACTGATCTGACATTGCCACCGACCAGAGTACGAAAGACCTGCGTTCTATCCTAACTGCTTCTACGGTTTTCCCCTGCTGCGGAACATGACAAATCTTGATTGAAATTATTATTGTGCGCGGGTGGATGTGGACTACAGTATGCTGATGCTGCAGCGCACCCCGATTCATTTTTATTGTCAGTTTCGATACATTTCCCGTTTAATAAGGAACAGTCTGACAGACAGTCTACACGTTCTCTTGGGTAGTAAATCAGGTCACACCTTTTTCTCGGTCGCTGCAAAGCCCCCTGCAGAAAGTCATTAGCTAATTTTCAAAGAACAGAATTTTCATTTTGAGCACTTATTGCTGCGGTAATGGTGTCATCGAAACGAAACTATTTTGCCGTCTTTGTTACAATAGGAGCCAAAGAAATTGTGCGTCAGATTTTTTATGTATAACGGGTGCGGTATGCTTTGTTGTCGCCGATTTGGGTCCCACTTCGCCGACTTTTGCTTTTTTCATAAACGGTGCCTCGGCCGTCGTCCCCAAATAAAACGAAAGAAAACAGAACTGATGACAGACAATCTGCCGAGAATAATACTGCCATGTCTGTAACAGCAGATGAAAAGGCTCAGTTTTGATTCAGTCCCTCCTTACTGTATGTACATATCCCTTTAGGAGGGAAAATTTTGGGTTGTAGGATTTTGAAAACAAAGTCAGATCGTCCTACAAAGTGGATCCTCAAACTCGTATTTCGTTTTTGAACGAAAAAAATTAAAAATCTTTGATTTTGGAAGCAAAAAGTTCTGACTTGTTTCGAAACGCCGCATACAATTTGCCAAGAAAAATTTTTGTAAGCTTTTTTCAAAAATTTGAAAGATTTTACAAAATCCTACAAAAATTTTTGAAACTTTAAGATATTCCTACATTTTGGCTCTTCAGATTTTACCAAAATGAAAGATTATCTTACAAAAAATGGCGTTTCGAGAGATATTTTGGCTTATCATAGGATAAACTATTTGGACGTTTTATCCTGAAAAAAACCGTCTGACAAATTACCCGTTTAAGATTTTTTTTGCGTATCTGACAAAAGGGCGAAAAAGTCGGATAATTCGGGGGACCTGTTTTTTTGTAAGATAACAGTAAGGAGATTTTTTTGAAGTAGTAATGTAAGATAATGTAAAATATCTTGCGATTCGCCATGGTGGCAAATTCAAACTTGTTCACATATTACCTGTACTAACTAAACTCGTTCAACAGGTATGTACGTACAAAACGTACTATGTATGTATGTGTAGGTACTGAACTCGAACTAAACTCGTTCAACATGTACTGTATGTAACCGGAAACATGATCAAAACCGGAAAGCTAACAGAACCAGGCAAATTTGACAAGTGGCTTACATATGAACATATGACATGCTACCTACCTACACATATACTGTATGTATAAAGGCCAATTACATACGTAAATACAACCTACATACATATGTATCAACAAAGGCACAGGCAAAGGTTCATACGTACAACCTACATACGTATCAACAAAGGCAAATTTACATAATCAAGGCAATTGCAAACACGTGCCACCTGTCTCCAATGAACATCTCAGTTGCACCCGAACTTGAACTACTTACCGCGCGCATATTCAAAGCATACTTACGAATAAACAGACCAAATTCAACAGTAACAGATCAAATTTTAACTTTGAAGTGGCTGCATTAGTTGTTCAACAAGTCCATGAGATGAAATGAATAAACCTGACAAAACTGGCAGCCTTCAAGCTCATGACACAGACACACTGTAATACCCACTAAAAACATAGGGCACCAAAAATGCGCAACCAGGACCAGGAATACCCAAAATGCTAACTTTACCAAAAACTACCAGTTCAAAGTAAACTACCAGTATGACTAAATACCCTTCACAACAAAGGCACCATTTTGAAGGATATATACCCCAAAAGTAGGATATCCTCAAACGAGGCTGCTCACACAGTACGTACTGGGTTCGAGATTTAGCAAAAATATTGTTCTGGTAGGGTACTAGGGGTAAACCCGGCCATGGGAAAATCCGGCCACCTAAGTTTCAGGGTAGGCTGCATTATATCTCAGCATGCAATGGATTGACTGATACAAATATTATATCAATCGATTCCTTGAACTCTCCTCTTTCAAAACAGCTATTTGGTTCATCGTTTGCTGCAGCAGCAAGTTTAAATGGGCTTAGGTGGCCGGGTATGCCCTATGGCCGGGTTTACCCCACAGTACCCTATGTTTTGCATTATGTATACCTTCGAGAACACCATCCAAAAAGTAAGATATCCTCAAACGAGGCTACTCACACAGTACGTACTGGGTTCGAGATTTAACAAAAATATTGTTCTGGTAGGGTACTAGGGGTAAACCCGGCCATGGGAAAATCCGGCCACCTAAGTTTCAGGGCAGGCTGCATAATATCTCAGCATCCAATGGATTGACTGATACAAATATTATATCAATCGATTCCCTGAACTCTCCTCTTTCAAAACAGCTATTTGGTTCATCATTTGCTGCAGCAGCAAGTTCAAATGAGCTTAGGTGGCCAGGTATACCCTATGGCCCGGTTTACCCCACAGTACCCTAAGTGTTGCAATTGTGTATACCTTCGAGAACACCATCCAAAAAGTAAGATATCCTCAAATGAGGCTACTCACACAGTACGTACTGCGTTCGAGATTTAACAAAAATATTGTTCTGGTAGGGTACTAGGGGTAAACCCGGCCATGGGAAAATCCGGCCACCTAAGTTTCAGGGCAGGCTGCATAATATCTCAGCATCCAATGGATTGACTGATACAAATATTATATCAATCGATTCCTTGAACTCTCCTCTTTCAAAACAGCTATTTGGTTCATCATTTGCTGCAGCAGCAAGTTCAAATGAGCTTAGGTGGCCAGGTATACCCTATGGCCCGGTTTACCCCACAGTACCCTAGGTGTTGCAATTATGTATACCTTCGAGAAAACCATCCAAAAAGTAGGATATCCTCAAACGAGGCTGCTCACACAGTACGTACCAGGTTCGAATCCCTGACAGATTTGTCAAAACCAGTGGCCCGTTACAGCTTCGCAGTAAAATCCTTTTGCAGATCTGGCAACCCTTTTGCAAATCTGGCAACCCGTTTGCAGATCTGGCAACCCTGTTTTAGATCGTGATTAGTCAACTCAACTTATTATGCATCTGGCAACCACTTTGGGCAGTTGATAAAAAGTTGCATATCTGGCAACCCTATGGCAGATCTGGCAACCGTTTTTCCGCATAGATCTGACAACCATTTTGTGCATGTGGCAGCCATTTTGCGCACAGCATCAGACAAAAGTGGTGCATGTGGCAACTGTATTGTAGGTCTGGCAACCCTTTTGCGCATTTAGGAATCTGGCAACCCTTTTGCAGATCTGGCAACCCTTTAGCGCATCTCGCGTTTTAGTCTCGTGTGCACTTTCGGGCGTGACCATTTGCAAACGCTGGCTTGAAAACCTGCGTCGTTTGGTTTCTGCGACATTTAGTACTGAAATATCGATTATCGATCGATTATTGGTGATCGGCTGATCAGATCAGAAATCGCAGGCTTTTCTGGCGTTCTCGGGGCCATAAGCTCTCGAAAGAGTCCTGAATGGATGCTGTAGCTGCAAAATTGAGTGAGTTATGAGTGAATCTGCGCGCTTTTAGTACTAAAATATCGATTATCGATCGATTATTGGTGATCGGCTGATCAGATCAAAAATCGAAGACCTTCTTGCCACCCTTGGGCATATAAGCTTTCGAATGAGCCATTGGCGAACGCTGTAGCTGCAAAACTGAGCGAGTCTATAGCATTGCACACAGACAGACAGACACACATCAGCCCTATTTGTTAGTAGATTATTGCTCAGGTAGGGTACTGTGGGGTAAACCCGGCCATGGGAAAATCCGGCCACCTAAGTTTCAGGGCTGCATATCTCAGCAACCAATGGAGCGATTGAGACAAATATTACATCAATCGATTCCTTGAATCAATCGATTACATCAATCGATTAGCCAGCCAATGTGAACATGTGATTGGCATCCCGAAGCGAATGAAGGAAGACAATGGCACGTATGTATGCGCATTGCATCTTCGTCTTCGTTTTTACCACATACATATGTACAATAGTCTTCTTTCGTTCGCTTTGAGATGCCGATCACGTGATCACATCAACCGGCTAATCTAAATTATCGGACAAAAGTGGATAAACCATGTAGATAACCTAACAAAAACCTGCTCAGCACATGTTTGGAGGTGACCATTGGCAGTTAGGTGCAGCTTTAAGCTGCCTTGTTGATTGGATGGAATTGGAAATGGATTTTGATGGAATTGGATGGAATAGGGGTGGTTAACCAGCTTCATTATGCCCATGCCCACTCAGCCCTTGGGCTACCCGGAATTTAAAAAAGCGTCAGCGGAAACAGGGAAAAATTATTCACTCGACTGACGTTTCAGGCGGCCCACGAGCGGGCCGCGGGCTGAGCAGGGCTGAGCAGGCGAGGGCATTATGGAGCTGGTTAAGCCAGTCTGTCAAGCCATGCCCTGTGTTTGCCTTGCCATTCACTTTTGCACATTTGGGTAACGTCCATCTCCCTGCCACGTAAGCTGGACTGTTGAAGGATATCTAAAATACAATAAAATATCTGAAATTCATTTTTTTAAATCCTTCATAATTTCTAATATCTTTAAAATAGACCAAATTTTTGAAGGAAATCCTGCCACATGAAAATATCCTCAACAATTTGAAAGTTTTTTACAAGTCAGATTTCAAAATTAAGGATTATTCGAAAATCATTCAACTCGCCAAAAATCCTTCAAAAAAATATCCTCACAGAATCCACTTTTTTGAACCAGAAAGCTATTTGCCAAGTCAGATATTTTTTGTAGGATATTTGACTTTTTCAGCCCAAAAATGAACCGAGAGTTGTAGGTTTTTTTCAAACATCCTACGCCTATTTGTAGGATCACATATGTGTGACATTTCCCACTTAAAGGGATAAGTACTATCTGTCAAGTCCTACGTTTCTTCCCGCAAATCAGAATAGGAGAGAAAGAAAACCGAAATCACCGCACGTCGTCCTGATCCATCAAAAGTGGTTTTTGTCATCAAGAAAAAGGACGCCAGCACGTGTGGCATTGGCGAGAGTGCGACGGACGACGGACACAATGGCTAATCATCAGTAGCAGAGCAGGCCCGTATATACTTTGTGTTGCGTACCAACGTACCAACCGTACGTACACTATGTAACCGTATAGGAACATGTGAGTCCAACGGAGCGCTTGGGCATGGATCAGAGAAAGTATGGTGTTGGTCTGGGGTCGGAAAAATTAGCCAATCATGCCTGACCTTGAGCCGTCCACCCGCCCTGCTTCGAAGTGCGCACTTTGCTTTGCACTATGTATTATTCCAGTACTAGGACTTCCCGCTGTTAGTCTGTCCCTTACTCCTTGTCCTGCTCCCCGTTGTCTTCCTCGTCTCTCTCTCTAGAAATCGGCAGTCAAACAACCCTTCACAGATAAGGCAACTGAGTCGAGTGGTGCTATTCCGATTGCCTTGCTCTGCAAAGGAATACGATCGAACCTCCCAAAAAACCGCCCACCCGTTCACCCTGTCGACTGCTCCCCTCATTTGGCGCGCTTGACTGCGAGCGCGCACGCACAGAAGACGCGAATATTACTACTAAACCCTGCCCGAAAATCTCTTCTACGCATCTGCGAGGGTGAAGACGGAGATGAGTCCAGGAGGCTGTCAACAACAGCAACAGCTACCGTGCGGGAAAAGGACAACGCCGCCGCCGCCGCAGCGACAGAAGGGAGAAGGCCAACCACTGTAACCGTCACACCCCCATGATCGTCTCTTCTCCCTCTGCGCATCCCCTTCTCTCTTGCCAATCTGCGCCTTTCTTACCCAGTGTATATTACGGTGTTGATACGCCGGCGTATGGCGCTGTTTTTCAATGCCTCGCCGATAATTTCGCACCAGTAAAATTTTTATTATCCGGCCCACTACAGGCTGTTGGCTGAGTCGACGACGTCGGAGAAGAAATCGAAGAGTGCAATAAAAGGACCTCGTCCGTTTTCGGTCGACGGCGACTGAGCCTTTCCTACTTTTCTTTACCGATCGACTTTATACAACCATCTACATACATAGTACTTACAAAAGGCACTGGCCTTTCTCCGCTCCGTAATGTATCCATTAGTCATTTTCGTCGGAAACGCCACGGTACTCGAAAACACATATTGTTGCCTGCTGATGCCGGTCGTATATTCTCGCGCTCTCTCCGTATTTCCGACGACCATCGAACAGCGAGGACGGTTTGAAGAAGAGGAGATTATCAATAACTTCAACGGACCATAAACTCTTTCCTGGTGCATTTTATGAATAAAGTATTCCTGTAGGCGAATGGTGATAATGACCGCGTTGATGCCTCGGGACGGAGATCATGAATCCCAAATTGACTTTCTCACTATGCAAACAACATCGAAGGAGCACCGACTACTCCGTCGGACATTAGTGCCGCCGCCGCCACATTCTGCTGAAGAATCACCAAAGAGTGGAACAGACTCGCAGCAGCACCAAATACTGATGTCAACGGCGAGTTGCAGCCACATCGATGATCTGTGGTTCATGACTAACTCCAGCCGCCACAGCAGCTGCTCCAGTTCCTATAACAGCGCTACATCGGGTTATGGTAGCCTGCGCATGCGACGCAACTTCAACATCGATAGGCGGGGCGGAGACAACAGCACCAAGTGGCGTCACCAAGCTGATTCTGCAAGCTGCCACTACTCTCCAAATTGTAGCACCGGGGGCAGCAGTAGCAGTGGTGTCTCTCTCGACAATTTCGACCTATCATCTTGCGGCGGCGAGTCTGAAACGAGTCGAGCCGAATTCTACGATTTGGAATCAGTGGACTTCAATGACGAACACGACGGCGGCGAGGATTCCTTACTTGATGACGTGTCGCCCAGCAGAGAATTGGCCAGGAAAGACCTGGAGGATATTGCGCAGTGCGCCTTGGCGCTTATTTCTGACCTAAAAGTGCAACAGACACCCCGACTACAAGCCGCTGATCCTCATTCTAGATTAGGGGACGGCCGGTCGACTGTAGCTGCTGCAGCTGACAAACGGGTGGACCAGATGGTCTCAGTGGTACGGCATGTAATGGAGGACAATATTTACGCGGAAATCCCTGACGATTCTGAGAAAATTAATCTGTCAGGCGTGCAGCCGCCTCCTCTGCCCAGAAGAACCTATTTCTCCCTGGACAATAAAAGGCACAGAACTAAGACCAAGTTGGACAGCAGCATCAGGGGAACAAACAGCACACCTGCCACTTTTCTAGAAGAAGAACTGGGAAGGTTGGAAACGAAGAGCGGAACAAGTGCGAGAAAGATGACAGCTCCTCCTAGTACGAATCCTTGTGGGCCACCGCTAAACATCTGCCGCTACTCGAAACAATTGCGCTCTGCGCTGCCATCTCCTCCTCCTGTACCGCTGAAAACTGCAGCTGCTCTATCAACGATTCCCATGAGAAGAAAGCAGCCGTCAAAATTTTCCATGCCCCATAAAACATCCTACTGAAAACGAGGTGCCGTGCAACTCCTTTTGAAGATGTGCCCTATGCATTGTGCATGATGTGTTGATGTATGTACATTTTGTATCGGCGATATCTGAAGCGCTCAAATGTGCCAGAAAGACTTGGGAGTGATTTATTCGATATATTTACCGGTCTCCTTTCTTGTATTTAGTCCTTGAATTTGAGGAACGTGCAACGTGGGAAGGTGTATTGAGAAAATTTGGCTACCCATAGTGAACCTTTTTGCTAATTGCATCCGACATGAGTATGGCAACATTTTGTCGTGACGCTAATGGGCCATAAATATTTTCGCCAGCCCTCAAATAATTTGCCGGGCGGTCACTTCAAAATGTGGGCAGACAACCAGTAGGCCACTGTGTGTACGTGTGCAGCGTAGAACAAACAAGCGCGTGACTTACCGCCACCAACCATACATGCATGCATAGTGGACGGACGGTAACGTGACACAAGTTCTGCGGCGAACTCACATAATTCACGCACAAACAACATTAGTATTTCCACAGTAAATAGTGCGAGACTGAAGTGTCATGTTTTGTTGGTCGCGATGGTGAAATCAACAAGAGTGAAAACGACAAATGATCATCCATCCGAGTTGGTTACACCGACGCGACGCGTTGTACGAACGTACGTACATAACTGCAAGCATGAACGCAGCATGTCGTAGGTAGGGTAGGTGTACTGTATGTACGTATGGTGTCCATCAAGCCATTCGTCTAGTAAACGAGGTCGATTAAACCACGGATATTTTGCAAAATTACTAAAGCTCGCGGTGCAGAAAACAAAAAATGCAATACTTAGTGATTCTCAATCAGGAATAACGTATGAAGAGAGTACTTTGTTTAATAATGTTGACTCTTTTCGTTTTCTTTCGTTTTTCGTTTTCTTTCGTCAACATTATTAAACAAAGTACTCATTTCATAGGTTATTCCTGATTGAGAATCACTAAGTATTGCATTTTTTGTTTTCTGCACCGCGAGCTTTAGTAATTTTGCAAAATATCCGTGGTTTAATCGACCTCGTTTACTAGACGAATGGCTACTGGGTGTGTAAAAGAAAATACTGTCCAGCACTGTAATACACACATAACAAAATACTTACATATATAATAATGCTCAGGATGCAGCAGGCACATCATGATGATACATGACAATACAGTACATGTTCCGATGTTTCTATACATGCCATGCGCCTATCCAACTGTAATCTACCCTCCCCCTCATTCGCTTCGACCTCAAACCAGAAGACACTCTTTATCGGAAAGTTTATCAGTGAATACTGAATGCGCATCGTTTCACATCCAGAATGACACTGAAATGACTGACTTTGCTAGAGGACACACCTTTCTTTTTCCTCTCATTCTGGAGACTCATTTTCGCGCCCAAATGCAACAGGATATAACGGAAATGCGACTAACCCGTATGTATATATGTACGTACATGTATTGTATATGTTTTAGTATGCCGAAGAAAGCGGACGATCAGATTTTTCTGGCTGGGCTGGACAGAAAGGCCCTAAGATGCGGATGCAAGATTAGTCGTTTTCCATCCGGATATCTCTCTCGCTCTCTCTATCTGACTGTGAAGGACGCGCCTTCTTTTATTCGCATAACTGCTGCAAAAAGTGTGTGCTTATTTTCGTGAGAAAAAATGCAAGATCTGAATCAGACGCCTTTTTCGAACTTTTCGGTTGCCTATTCACCAGTTGCGCTGAAATTTCTGGGTGGTACCACAATCAATATCCAATTTATTGGTTTCGTCAAGTACCTAAATTGGGTTTTAGAAAACGAAACTAATAAAATTGGATACCCTATAAATTAGGGATCCAATAATCGGGGCGATTTCTTGCCAGTGTTTGCCCCAAGAGAACAGGCCACGCTTGTCCTGCATTACTATGTACCTATGTACTGTACGTCCGCCATTCTTCTCTATACAAGGGTTATATATTTTTGGTAGTTAGTAACGCACCTACAGTACCTACAGTATCTAGTGAAGACAAAAATGTACTCAAGAAAATATTTGCGACCCGCATAGGTCCGTATTTGGAGTCAGCGGGTGGTCTACCTGTTTTCCGTCTTTTGGATCTTTATTTGCTGATCCAATTTTTACGGGGCGAGTGAAATGACTTCAAAACCTGAGCAAACGAAGGGGATTGACTTGGGCCCAAGCTACTAGCCTAGCAGTAAACGACCATAAGATCAGCCCAACTGCAAACGAGGATGACCCAAATATTCGGTGTTGGTGGTCAGTCCCAACTGAAATTATTTTCACCTGTCATATTCTCTCACCATAGAATGAGTAGGACCAATATACAGAATAGGTAAATTACAGATAGGCAATCTCCTATTACAGGACTTCCAGTAAAATGAGTTATTGTGGAGGCGAGTGGGGGGAGGGGGAATTATTGCTTCTATGACTGTGAGGCGAAGGGCGGCGGCATTTTCAATTGGATTTTCAGTGAAACACAATCAGATGACGAATCGATGGGTCAAAATTAGATCGAGATAAAAAAGCGCGCATAGCCTACCATCTACATGTGTCATGACGGCACTGACCAGGTTAGGTTCTCTTTCTCGCACCCTCCCGCCCTCATTTTCCATCAAAATATTCCCCCAAAAAGTGTCATCATGATTGGACGACGTGGCAAAAGGGAGCAGGCAGGCAAACGATGTTCTCGCGGTGAGTTGCATGCACATGCTGCGTATTTATGCACGTCCCTCGCATTTTGTGTCAGCCTGTCCTGGACCACTGTCAAAATTCTAGTTCGACTTCGCCTGTGAATTGACCACCATTTTGTTGTTATTTTCGACGGCACTGGGATGAGACGGAAAACATGTGCTTGTTGGTTTCGGCTGGTTTCGGTTTTGTAACGACACGACGAGCTAAGCGGTGCTGTACGGACGTACTGAACAAAAACTGTTTTTTCGGTGGCTTCTATTCTTGAAAGATCCAGAAATTTTATTATTAGACTCAACGTGCAACCTTCAGTCAAGTCAAGACTCAGTGGCAAAAAAAGTTGACTGACTCCCTGCGGTGTCACGTGTTAGTTCGGTGACGCTTGCACCTCTAAGCAAGGCCAAAATGCCATCAAGTAGTTGGGCAGCTAATCACGTGGCTACTGCCAGCTCATTTCAAGATGTGGCGAAAGATATTGGTGCAAACGCTCTTAAATATTTGAACGATGACCACCATGTATTGAAATGGGAATTCGTCAAGGAAGCTGTAAATTTTTATGATCCCTATTTCTCTTTTCGATGATAACGGAGGTGACCTCATTTCAATGGTCAAAGCTTTTCAGAATGGTGTCACCATCACGACAACTAGGGACAGGGACAATTCTCGCTTTCACGTGTTCAAAGCTCAGTGTACCATGGCGATACCCCTGGAAGACCTGGCTCACTTGGTGCATCCATCCAGTCCATACAGGGCTCATTGGGACGATTTCATGAGAATAAAAGTTCTCAAAAGGATTTCTTACGTATGAACCAAAAGTAATCCTTCGTTGTCGTTCAATTTCTGAAATGTAAATCTTATTAGCATTGTCAGCAGGATATGGTGGTAGAACATGTAATGCTGAAGCATCATTTACTCGGGTTGATTGCGGCCAGAGATATGATTCATCTGGTCAAGTTTCAAGCTCCATCTCCAGATGTGCTGCAGAACTTTGGTAACGCAGTCAACAAGCCGCCTGTAAAAATGAATATGTATAGATGGGTGTGAGGTATGGTGGGTTGGCGGAGGCGAAGAAGTGGCCAAGGGAGTGAGCAGGGCGATAAGAGATGGTAGCCCAGATGTGCGGGCGAGAGTATCGGTGGCACAGGTAGGTGGGGGTGGAAGCTGGGGAATGGCGAGATTGTACGGAATGCGAAGATAGGCGGCTGTTTGTCCCGTCGGGCCAAACAGGATTGAAAAGCCCTTACAATTAGCATAGTAAAGATAGTGGAGAAGTCCAAAAGTTATGCAAATTCATCTACTCTATTCATACTACCTAACTTTATGCAAATATCAACGATCTCGAACTACCGCATACTAAACCCAAGTTTACCGATTTATAGCATCTGCGCCTATAGCTCAGTTCACTAAGGCGCAAACGGGTAAATTTTTCGTCCTTCTCACCAGTGTATATGGTGACTGGGTTCGAATCCCTCCTCGCCCACTCCCTGTATCGATTACCTATTGTATACGGTACCGGCCGCTCGGCAACCCTTTCTTCCTAACATACAGTACGTACAATGCCTACTACTACTATTCCTCAGCACGTACATAAAAACACAACGTACGTAGGACCCTTCAGTACCAGCAGGATTCCCTTCTATACCCCCCTGTTGAGGAAACCAATCATTCTATCCTTACGGCTGAGGCCGTAAGGGCAAAAACCAACGTGTAACGTAGAGTACAGTGCATACTGCATATCATGTACATACATGCATAGATTTTCTTCTAGCTGGAAGCATAAATTTTGACGGTGCGCCTCATGAGCATGGTGTTGTGAGAGCTTGGACATTTCCCAGTGCCTTCAGATTGGAACGGCTCAAGTAAGAAAACAAGGCCATCTTGATCTTATCCTGCCCTCTATTATTTTGTTTTATTACATGAAAAAACGTGCGATTACCTTGACTGTATCGTAGGCATAATCCGGAGCAAACTCGCATTACTCTCACTGTGCGAAGTGACATGAAATTTCCGTACATACTACCGGCTGCCATTATCGAGCGCGGATATCCGGCTGAAATACTGCGATTTTTTACCCGGTTGCAACACGCTGCGCATACTGTACAAATAGTGGAAAAGCATCCACTTCCCGGATGGATGAATATCACATAAGCCATACAGACAACACAAAGTCAATGCCAGTGTTTACTTCAATACGGACATACCTAGTACGTATGTATGTAATGTGTAGGTTAATCGGTATTGTTATTGTTGAATTGAACAACTTTATCAGTTGACTTGTATGGTCCTATCATAGATAGTAGCATCCATTCCGCATAACAAGAATATGCTGTACATACGTTATGTTCATATTTGGGAATAAACTTCTATCAAAGGTATGTACAGTAGGTTACGTACACATACCGTTGGTAAAGGTATTTCACAAAATATAAGTCTTCACAAATATCCGCCACAGCGCAAAGCGGAATAACAGGACACAATACATGAGGGTATGAGGGTAAAATGCAATGCTTTCATCAAGGGAAATGTTCACAGATCGAAAACAAATATACTTTAGACAACAAAGAACAAAGGCCTACAATACAGATATTGTACATACAGTATGTACGTACAAACTGTAATAGCCAAAAACGGAAGCCAATGGACACTTTTCTCGATGAAAGAACAGCATACTAGCAAGTAATTTCATTATCAAAATTACATACAGTACCCTACATTTACCGGCTAATTCATGTGTCCATAATATGCTGAATCAGGCGACTAGCTGAAGTACGTACTATATGTAGTACAACAGTACACCGGGTGTCTGCTAGACCAGGCTATCAAAACTAAAGAAGCCAATCCCCAACGCGAACCCAAAAGCCACTACATCAAAGTTTATGCTATGAATTGAATCTCATGAAGAAGAGCAATTAGAAAAGTCCAACCGCTTCTAAGTACATAGGTAGCATATCCCAGGGAACCTTGTGTTTTAGGCAAATTTTAAGTGCAAGCTAAGCTTCTACCTGCTCTACTGCATGAGGTTCAATTGATCGTGGGACATAATAGGCCTACCATAAGCAATTGGAATACAGCACCCACCCCCAACAACTGCGATTCCTCGCGGTCCCTTTTCAATTCATGACAAACTTCTTCGAAATAGTTTACTCACCCTCTTCTTCATCCGTAGTTGAAGCACTCGTGGTGCTTCCCACTTCTTCTCTCTCAACATCCGCCTCCTCCTCCTCCTCCTCCTCTTTATTCGATTCAGCAGCTGCTAACTGTCCATTCTCTTCTGTCTCTTCCTTGGCGTTGGCGTGGGTACCCATGCCTCCACTGGAAGCCAGTGCTAGACCATTTGCCAGGCTTTCATCTCCTTCCCCATTGATCAGCGCGTTTTCGCATTCCGATTTCACGGGTCTTCTTGCTTCTCCCACGGTCGTTACGTCGCTCTCACTACTCGTACTGGTTCTGCGCAGATATCGGTCGATATTCGCTCGTCTCTTACTCTTCCAAAAGCGTCGTTCGAAGGCGGAGAACAGTGGAATGCGGTCCAGCAGAGCCATCGTAATACTGCCGGGCAGGCGCTGATACGAGAGAATCATGCGGTCCACTCGCAGCATTATGCGCACTTTTAACGCTTCAGCCCGGCGTCGTTCCTCTTGCAAGATGTCGTGAGCGTTCAGCAATTCCGGTATGAATTCCTCTGATGGAAGGGTGTAAGCGCGTTGGGTTTTGTACAGAGGGGGAGAAGGGCGTGGTTTGACGCTGGGGCGAGGACTGGAAGAAGAAGCTGCTGCTGCTGCAGGAGAGGGACTGCAGCTGAACTGAGGACGCAGGCTGCGAGGAGAAGAAGGAGATGAGATCATGTGCTCAGTAATAGCCGGACCCAGAAATGTCCTGAAAAACCACATATTCATACGAAATAGTACGCACACGTACGTGTGTAAGCAACCGTAGCTATAAGCAGTGCTGTGTATGTCCTGTATCTTGGAGCCGTACATACGTTCGCAGGTAATGCATACTGTATGCATTACCTGCGAACGTATGTACGGCTCCAAGTGCTGTACATGTGTACCTAGTATACGTTGCGTACATTTTATACAAAAAATAAGTGTGTAAGCTCGGTAGTGCACAGCAGCATTGGCTCTGTATAGCTGGATACAAAAAAGAGCAGCATTCGTTTCATTTTGTGTACCTGAGTTTCACTGGAAATCCGCCGTAAATTGGAACGATTGGAAGACGGGTTTTCTCATACAACCGACGAAAGAATGCTAAAAAGAAATCGTACGTCACGTCGCTGCACAACCGCACCTTGCAATTCAAAGCTAATTATGTAGTATCGTCTATACAGTACATTTTCCCCAGGTGACTGTTCTAAAAGGCTCTCGGCAATTCTCTGTGAACATCGGAATGACAGGCTGCAACAAAACAAACACAAATGTTGGTTTGGAAAAATAGTAAGCAAGCAACCATATTTGGGTATAATAGCAGACGGTAGTACCTACATTCGAAGGTACAATCAAACTGTACGACTTAGTTACGTACCACGTTAGCTCGAATGGCGACTTTAGCGAATCCGAGGCGTTTGGCCCAGAGGAGCTCGTAGCTGTTGTCGGAAAAGAGCGCCTCTCTCACTCCTCCCGGAGACACGCAGAGCAGATTGCCAGCCGCCAAGTCCGCCACACAACTCTCCACACTACCCGGAGTCACCGAAAACACCTCCATCAACAGACGCCAACCTAGAAACAGTACACACACTATCAGTGTTTCACTGGAAGTGCCTTGCACGCACAGTTGCTGTACTGTACATACCAGGAATTTTGAAGAGGAATTTGTCTCCGACGCAGTGCATAGTGCGCTGTTTGTACACGATGAGCTTGGCCATCAGGTAATACACGTCTACTGGCAGAGTACCGTGATAATAGACGATGAGAGCAGGACCAGAATCAGGCACGTTCTCCAACCCGTGCACTTCGTAACCTGCATCAAACCATCCCATCGTACTACTATTTATTTTTTTGCTAGGTACACTACGTTGTAGAGTGCTTCTTTGGAAATGTACCTTGGACACCTTTTTTATGGTCCAGCAGCCGTCTTCCAAACATAATGAGACTTCCGCATTACGTTGCATACCAGTTTAAAATTTAACCCCTCCTGTATGCTGAGATATAGCTGCTGGTAGGCCCAAATTGCCCCTCACGTGCCCGCCACTTTTTTCAAAAGTTCTTACCATCATTCTACTCCATTTTCTTCACAGATTTCGATTTGGGGCATGCCCCTCCGATATTTTGATAAATACACCACCAAAATTGACGAAAATGATCAAATTAGCCAAAATTACCCCTTTTTGGGCTATATCATGGTGTATTCATCAAAATATCGGAGGGGCATGCCCCAAATCGAAATCTGTGAAGAAAATGGAGTAGAATGATGGTAAGAACTTTTGAAAAAAGTGGCGGGCACGTGAGCGGCAATTTGGGCCTACCAGCAGCTATATCTCAGCATACAGGAGGGGTTAAATTTTAAACTGATATGCAACGTAATGCGGAAGTCTCAATATGTTTGGAAAACGGCTGCTGGACCATAAAAAAGGTGTCCAAGGTACATTTCCAAAGAAGCAGTCTACAACGTAGTGTACCCAGCAAAAAATAAATAGTATTCATTCATGCTAGTAGTAAGTTGAGAACTACGTGCACTCTTCTCATATTGTAAGACAAGCACTAATTCTTTTCAGGACAAGCATAGCATAGTCCATCCAGCGAGTGTGGCTTTGCCCACAGGTACTCCAGTAGAATAGGGCAAAGAGATAGTTACCATGCCAAATCCATCCCTGTGCATCCCAGAAGGAGGCGATAGCACTGCGCGCTCCATCCCAGACACTCTTGGCGTAGGCTTCGCGTATGCGGTGTCGCAGCTTGTACACGTGGACCCAGAGAGCAGAGCCGAAGAGGAAGACGAGAAGAAAGGCCGGCAGGAGGAATGCTACTAGGATGGGCGTGAACAGCCAAAACAACCACTGCAAATAGTACAGATCCACAAACTCCAACACCGTCCCCGCCCATCGCTCCAGCTCAGAGGCCACCAGACAGAGCCACGCAGGCCAAGACACGTTGTAGCGCAGGTAGTTGAGCACTGCTCCAAACTGCAGCATCTCCGCCCGCTTGAAGCAGAGTGAAAGTACCACCCCAATACCCTGGAACACAGTCCACAGAACACGTGGCATATATGCGCATGACAAGCAGGTTGGGATATGTGAAAATATCACGGTGGTTATGTACCACACTACAGAAGAACAACAATGCCAGGAGAGATAAAAAGCTTTATTTCAGACCAGACTAAACAAAGACATTCCTGCTTGGTCTACTGTTTCGGAGCTAACGTTACGACGATGTTGAATCAGAAGATAAAAATTCGGCACACTCCTCTCTTGATTTCGACTCTAGTTCATCCAAAAGGGGAGAGGCACTCTGTACTTCGTGTACAGTGTACAGAGAAGCGCTTCCTTCCAAGTAGAGCTGCAGTCTCACCACTCTTAATTCAGCAACATTATTCGCATATTCCTTCTTGGAATCGGTGGAAGAAACAGCCTCTTCCTTAGGCTTTACGGATTCTTGATCTTTCCTGTCTTCTGATAACGGCAAAGCTCGAACTCGCAAGGTTCCAGCGTCCTTTTGACCGATTAGAGGAATAGAAAACTGCAAAAACAGTCATAATTACATTCATCGTCCTGAAAATAGCACGCAACATACATAATGCACGCTTTATGCCCTACCGTACGTATATTTATAGGTACATAAGGTGCCAGGTGGTATTGCTATTTCGGTGGGGCTATGTAGGCTACGTAAGTACCTTGCAATATTGATCAGGAACACAGAAATTTCCCCCGTTTCGTGTGAGGTCTAAATCTAGTAACTTCACAGGAGCACCCAGCGCGGACATGGCAACATCTTGAGCATATAGCAGATTCAAAGCTTCCTGATACACCGGAGTGGAGCGAAGTCGACCCGAAAACATGCAGGTGCAGCACAGCACGCGTAGCAAGGAGCTACTCGAGTAGTAACTTGTGAATCCACCATAACCTTACGTTGAGATATCCGTTCTGCTTCCAGAATTCCAACGCAGCCTACTGCAGTGACGCCGGCAGCAGCAGCACACAGTCCCAGCCATGAAGACTTGGTAATCAACTGATCCAGCTTCTTCAATGCGGCACGCACTTGCATAACCTTTGACCTGTGCCACACACACACACACTTCGTGCGACCTTTCATGAGAACACAACCGACCAACTACGCAACTTGCTGCGTGCCTTGCATGGCTGTGTATGGCATTGTATGCACAAAGCACGTGCTCACGGTACAATATCAAAGGGATCGGCTGTCCCCCATTTCGATCAAGTACAGACGCGACGACCATAAAAGTCCGCTTTATCGGTTGAGCAAACAAGTTATCAGACTCAAGCACCGTATAAAAACTCTGCTCATATCAGACAAAACAAAGGCAATAAACAAAATGCAACAGCACTCTATAACAGCATTCAAACTGGGCAAGTCATGACATACGTAATGTAATGAAGCAGAGTGCATATGGAATGCAATATCCCGTACCATGACCCAACACTTCTAATGCCATCTGTGTCAACTGACAAGTCCCATTCCATACCATCGACGCAAAGTAGTATGTAAAATAGGTACATGTGCTCTATGTACGTACAATACAATCACACATAATAAATATCGTACACCGTACGTCAATACGTACACCGTACGTACATCGAAAAAAACTTTGTCAATGCTGTACAATGTGAGGAAAGTTGCATAAATACTATGCTAACTGGTGGTAGGCACATTTGCATCAACAATAGGCTTGTGGAGGGTCCAGCAGCATGTTTGTCCGACTCCTGTGGTTCCAACTACAATGAAACCAAGCTCCTCCAGCTTATCCAGTACTTTACGAGGAGCCCATGGAGTTTGATATTCGGAGAAATTATTTCCCAGCGTTTTTGACAGCGTAGCGTGCAGTTGACGCATGAGTTCCGGGTCGGCGTCAGCGTCTCCAACTTTCGTCGGCCCGCACTCCAGCCGGATCTGCGTGGAAACCAGAGCGTAGGGCATCATCCGCAATGACCTTTTCCTTTCATTTCCAGAGATAAGGTTTCATCCAGCACAGCACCTAAAATAACAAAGAAAACAGAAGCTAAGTTCGACGCCACTTCCTGAAAACCGCGAAAGCATATTTAGGTCTGTTGACCTTGACCGTCGATTCAGGATCGGATCGGGATCGGGCAAGTCAGTCTATGGATCGATCGGGGCTTGTTTGTTTTGCTTAACGCAGACAACTGTATTTTTGAAGGACTCAGTCATGGACTACTGAAATTCTCAAACTAATTTAATTTACATACTTGCAATGTTATTCGGTAGCACTTATTATTAGTCATTGCAGATATGGCTATAGGAACAATTTTCTCAAGTTCAATGGTGCCCTTTGGTTACGCTACAGTGAAGAATCTGCAAAGGTGAAGAAAGGGAACAAGTTCTCATAGAGGTGCGTCCATTTGCGGTATCCATGTTCCGATCTTGACACAAAATACGTATTCATCGTCACCTTGAAAGCCGCAACGCCATCGTTACAAAAATTACCCTTCCTTCCTCGGCTCTTTTGTATCGTTACCACCGCTGGTATGTAGGTAGGTGAAGAAGTAGGTAGTAATTTTCACGTGTTCAAATTATTATCGCATCTACCTACCGGAGGAAATATGCAGATTCAATCGGCACCGGTCAATTCTGTGCAGTTTTTCAGCAGACTGATGTGCTTGTACTGTACAGTGCTCTTAATTACGTCTTCAACTGTGGAGGGGAAAGCAAACGGTTCCCCATGTGGTTCGTGGTATCCAACGGGTAACCACGTGGATACAAATAATGGTTCCTGGTTCATGCCTCAAGATACTCCAGCTCCATACACGGTGACCGCACCATCATGCTACGAACTGGATGAAAACTTGGAAGGTGACAGATTCAGCGTTCAAACGGACAATGTACATACATCCGACGTGAACGCCAAATCTCCCAAAAATTATTCTAACAGTTCGTGGCACATCAAAACAGTACATCCAGGAATGTGTACATCGGACGTACATACATACCGTACATTACGTCCGTTTGAACGCGATATCTGTTGAATTATCGAGAAGGAAATTTGCCAAATGTGCCAGGGAATCGAACCACGGACCTCTCCCGTTTAAGCGAGCGCCCTTTAACCTTAATGTTTAGTGATAATTGATGGCAATGGAGAGACCTTCAAAGGCTTTCTGATAGCGGCCGTGTGCCAATGTGGCGCCATTCGAGGGGCCTTCGCTGAGGAAGAGGGAACAGTGATGACACAATGCCTCAATCGGCCAACTCTAGCCACTCACGTGGAGAATTCGGACAAAAGTCGGATAACACTCACATGGAGAGCACCGCCCAACTATCACCAATTCAACAAGCGCTTGAGATTCAGGTAATGCTGAGCCAAAAGTATAAAACTGGACTGGATTGAATTGTGTCAACTATTTCTCTTCCTGTTTCCAGGGCGGTCATTGTGAAGAATTATCAAATGTGGTGGGAAAACGTGGAATCAAACTGGTTGCAACCGTGTGAGGAGCTGTACTATGACGACGACTACTATTGAGGAAAAAAGGAAAGGCAAAAGCGACATCTGGAAATGTCAAAGAAAAAATGTAATCGTTTGAAACATTTTCATTTTCTTCCACCCCTCAACTCTGTCGTACGTATGTATGTATGCATGCATGCATGTACGAACACGATATCCAGTGGAAATAGTAGTGCGGCTGTGTTTGTTAAAAGCATAAACAATCCAAACTGAAGCAATGGCCTTGTTTTACACAAAAAATGTGGTTTTGCCCTAAAAATGTCTAAGATTGGAAATAATGGTGAAAACTAACCATCATCAGTAGTACGCTGTACATCACGTGTGGTTCCGCCATCCACATACCCGGTTTGACCCTTTACTGCCTGTCACATCACGAAAAAATCTACAGACGGTGCATTTGTCCGCCACTGTCTCCGCTTCACCGCACTTTCGAATCGGCGATGCATGTACCAAGGGCAAAAGGGGCGACGGAACGCGCGGAACTTTTCGCATAGGTTATGGCTAGCGCAGTGACTAATTACGTTTCTGCAGCGTACGGTACTTTCGCATGTGGGCGATTTGCTCTCTCTGTCGTGTCGTGGCACCGGTGTTAGAATAAAGAGAGCGCGCCAGGAAGGCGCCATGCTTTTCAGCAGAAAGAAACCCACGCAGCTCGTCAAAATCGACTGACGATTCGAACGCAACGGAAGAAGTTGCGCGCTCTGTACGAAATGGTGCGTCGTACAAAAACATAACCTGGAGGCGAGATTGCGCGATGTCGTCGTGTCATTGCCAGGAAAAGAAATCAAGTTTTTTCGCGCCCGGCCAGCTCTTTTCATACAAAACGACGGATGATATGTTATGTAATTGCAGAGCGCGTATCTCACCGTAGGTAGGCAGTAAGTCTTTCATTTTCATCCTCGCTTTCAATACCACCCAAAGTAACTTTCAGTAGCAAGGTGCCAAAGAATAACCTATAGCCTCACCTCACAAGTTGATGTGACACAATCTTCGACTCGCGATATTTTCAACAGTTTGATCATTTACGCGCGCTAAGAAGGCAACAATCCCATCATGGTGTTATCGTGGTGCCATAAGTTGGCAGCTTGTTGCCTCTTGCCAATATTCTGTCATCTGGCCCAGTCTCACAGTACTGGAGCACCTTGCGGTTCCATCTACCCAGCGGGTCACACTGGCACAGAGCCGCAGTATGGACCATCACCCTACAAGATCGTCACCCCTCATTGCTACAACCCTGGAGAAGTACATCAGAGTAAGTGTCATGTTTCAAGGACCGAACACAGCAACACTATACTGGAATTCAATCAGGGAGTGCCCAAACCAACAATTTTTGAGGTGGAAAATTAGAGGCATGGCAATGTTATTGTTTTTACTATACGTAGGTCACCAAATATTCTTATTCATCAAATTACAAAAATTGTGCCCCAGCTAGGCATACCCACGGCATGGCAGGCAGTACACGTAATGCTATAGTATCTGTTTCCAGTTGCCATCCAATCTGCCAGAGGAGCCAAGCCAGTGCCATTCAAGGGATTTCTGATGGCAGCAGTTTGCAAGGACTGTCCAGCCATTCGAGGTCAGTTCCTGGGGAATCAACTGGAGGCTCAGCTGCAGTGCAACTACACCAGAACCCACATCACCCATCGAAACCCAACCCCAAAAACTTCGGTGCAGCTCGCATGGAGAGCTCCGACAGACTACACCTTCAAAACTCGACGACTTCGATTCGTGTAAGCAAGAGAAGCAAACGAGTCATCAGGCACGAAATAACATAATAGAATACTCCTCAGCTGTGATAGATAATAGATATACATCAATGTTTAGGGCTGTGGTGGCTCGCGACTACGCCACCTGGTGGCAAAACATCGAATCACACGTGATGAAGCCGTGTTCACCGGCTCGACCTCGTCGTCACCGCCACAGGCTCTGAATCAATCGCCAAATCTCCCTAATAATCGATAGACGCTTGAATCCTGATTGGATTACCAATACGCAAACACCTTTCTCCATGCCTGTTTCATTTTGCACTCTGTATGTACCTAGTACGTACGCGTATATACCCTGTGCCGCACACATTGTGATGTATCGTTGTGTTCCGTCAAAAAACTTGTCGGTAATGAGGCTCCATCAAATCTATGCACGATCACCTTTTCTCGCAAACAGCCTCTGCACTCCGTGCATACCACAGAGTAGTACATGAACCGAACCATGTCATGATCATGCGAAGGAAAGAAAAAGTTCATAAATTTTTAGCGGAACGCCCAGAAATGTCATTGGATCAAAAATTCTACACATTACACCAGTCAGATCTGTTACAAACGTTATCCATTCAGTAAGAAGTGCCCCGTGAACATAGTATTGGCACAAAGGTCAAAAATACCTCACAATCAAGTTGTGTCATTGTTCTTTCCTACAGTGCCACATGTTTAGTAAAGTACCATATGTTTGCATAGCCCGCATAGTCATGCCTTCGAAACATGCGGATGGAGCTGTGAAAGTGAGAAAGGTCTTCCGTCAGCCTGTGTCACATCCACAGCCACATAATTGTTCACTGCTCCAGGGTCGCGATCTTGCGCCAGCTGAAATCGCACCGCTCGCCCAACCTGCAACAGAAACACAGAGTGAGACAACAACAGATACCGTATTTACCGGTGCTTAGCCCCAAAAGCATAGCCGCTTTCCCCCAATACATAGCTCAATTATGCCCTAAAACACGTGCTTTTGACCAAATAATATGCCTATGCGCACCTCTCAAAAACATAAAATGTCCCATGAATAGCCCCCATGCATAGCCCCATATAGGACCTCTCAATTTTGCGGGCTATGCACCGGTAAATACGGTACTACACTGTTACACTATACCACTTTTGCACTATGTATGTACGTACGTACGTAGGCCTACAATGTATGCCGACCATACATATGTACATACATACTAATTATCTGAATAGTTATATGCACAATTTTACCTGGAGGGCTGGAACTGGAGGTTCGTTTTTCTCTGAGGTTTCCACTTCCCCTTGACCCGTCTTCAACTTACGCCGCTTGTCCAAATTTGAGTCGTCAGTAGTCCAAAGCCGCCTTACGTCGACGTAAACGGCCATTTGACGCTTCCACAGATCAATGTAACACTTGATATAGCCATAGGACTTGTCGGGATGGACCCAGCTGACAACGCCATCTACTTGCTGTTCGACGATCAGAAATTGGCGCTTTCTTTCCCTTGCTGCTTCAGCACTGCTTTCTTTGCGTTTCTTCGGCGCAGGCTCCAGAGATCTATCTTCTTTGCTCAATGCAGAAGGCTCGCTCTTCCTTCCGACTGGCGGCGACGGCTGCTGACAGGAAGTTTCATCTGTCGACGAGAAGCTCAGTTGCAAATCCGCTAGCCACGCGCCGACCAGAGGCGAGGTGAAAATGTCGCTTTCTATGTGACCGCGACGTTTCAGACTGATGAACTCCAACGGATGTTTCCAGAGGCAGTGAATGCGCAAGTCCGCAGGTTTGAGGCGATCAATGTCCGAGCAGAACGGGCAGGCGAGATCATCCATACCCTAGCACCACAACTCCCTACAAATAAGACCGCACTACTGCGTAGTCAGTAGCAAAGTTATATTTAGACGCAAAGAAAGATACAGGTAGAGGCGGCACCTTTGAAGCCAAGAACGGTGTCCACAATAAAATGAGCAGCCAAGGGCAACAAACTTTATTGCATCTCAATCGACGTCATCAACAATACCTAGTCGACCGAGAGTTCTTCAATTCCACGTTCCTAATAAAATTCTCCGACTATTTATTAGGTCAAAACTTTGTGCGAAACCTATCCAAAACATTTTTCTTCACTTCCACCGTTTTCTTCCCGAGCAATTCTTCTCTCGCCGCGTTCGATTCCGCCCATTTCGCTTTTCTTTTCTCCGCTATCACTCCTCGTTTTCGCTGCTCAAATTTGCCGGCCTTGCTTCGTCCTTTCATCTTGTGACGAGGTTGGAAATCAATTTTCTCAGGTTTCAGATAGAGAAGCTTGGCGCGTTCAGCCAACTTCTGCTCCAGTTTCTCTGTGTCCACTCGAGATAGAACGTTCGCCTCCAGGCTTATCATTTCTGGCTGAACCTAAACTCGCAAAGGGTACGGTACAATAACCTCACATTTACCGGTCAACACGTACATACGTGCATACATATCTTGTTGTTCATACGTAGGCATGAAGAAAAGCGAATTCTGCATGCACGAAACACGCTTACTTTGTCGAGTAAGTTTTTCACTTCCAGTTCTCGTCTCTGTTTTTTCGACTGATAAGGATTCGCTTCTAGAGCGTCGATATTCGCCTCTCCAGCTCCTACAAAAAACATTCCAATCCGCATTAGATTCAGTATGTACAGTAATAGTGCATAGATCCACTATCGTAGTGCACTGCATTTACCAGCCACTGCATAGCGACTAAGCAGCTACTCATCAACGATATGATGACCCAGTTTCACTTACCCGGAACAAGCATACTGGTGAATCCGCCCTGATGCCCGACACCGAGTACATCTTCGAAGGGGCAGAAGGCCACATCCACTACAGTCTTCCTCTGACAGTCGTGCATCAAATACGGCTGACAAGAGGCCGTGCTGTACACGTCCTTGAATATCTGCACGCACTACATACTATTAGGTAGCCTACATATGTAAAGATGCCCTCTTTATACGTATCAGTACATAGTCTAATCTTGGAAGTATGTATCTTACACCACCCAATCATAACCAGGCGCTACATACTAAACGCATAGGCAACGTGACGTACGTACCTGTACGCAAGTTCCATTGGCGGCAGCCAACAAGCCTTTCTCACTGAACTGAACAGCGCCCAGTGCCACTGTGGGCAGCTTCACGGCTTTCAGCTCCTTGTACTTCCTCAAGTCCCATATTCTCAGGCATCCGTCCATCCCTGAGGTGGCCATGTAGCGCCCAGCGCGTTCCACACTTACTCCTCTCACTGGACACGGGTGACAGAGCATCTTGACCAGGGGTTGAGGCTGATTGGGCGACCAGAGGCTGACGGTGCCCTTGGGATGGCCAGCGTGCAGAATTGCATTCGAAGGGTTCTGACAGAGGATGGACAAGCTGCCCTCTTTGGTATTGGTGGACTTGACCAACTGACCAGTGGATACATCCAGCCAGTGCAAGTAGGATGCACCAGACTGGAAAAAGTAAGATAAGAAAGAATCGTAATTCGTTCGCCATAGAAGTGCCTTCCAGGAAAGAAACAGATAAAAAATATGGGCGCACTGAAGAAGTAAGTAATTTCCTACCCCGGCAGCCAGTAGAAAGTGATATGGCAGGAACTCCAGACGATACACATCGTGCAACTGCTTCAAGCAATGCAGTTCAACTCCTTGATTGTCATATATGAACGTCCACTTTTTCTGCGCCACAGCAAGCATGGTTTCGTTGTGCAGCCATCTGCGCAATACACAGCGCATGACAACAATGAAATGCAGGGTCGCATACCGTACAGACATGGACTGTACCTGCACTGTAATCAACAACACTTACTGTACATCCCGTATTTTCTCCATGACGTTTGTTTCGAAATGGAGCTTTTTCGTCTGCCAATCGAAACCCGCCACGTGACCCATTCGTCCGCCAATTAACAAATGTCGACCGTTACGCGAATACGAAAGACGATAGGGGCCAAATCGTAGATCTAGTTCGAAGTACTGCAACAAGCACAGTAGCACGCTAAATACTATAAGGAAGAGTATGTACTGATTGATATGCTACTATAGGCTTACTACATACACTGTAGTGTATACATAATAATACCTTGGTGGCGCTGGTAATGTCCACAGCTTGGGCAATCTGCTGTTGCGTAATCTCAATCGTGTCTCGTCCATCATCAGGCTCAATGCATCTGAAAACGAAGTAGGTAATACACAGTTCATTGGCTTTCGCCTGCTGTAGTGTGCACCTGCTGCATCCTACCCTTGGCTTTCGTGGAGGAGTTCTGCTTTGGCAGCAACTTCCACACTCTGCTTCACTTTCTTCCGCTTCTGCTCCAGCACACTGCGATTGAATTTCGTGCGTATTCCCTTCTGAACATCACACTTCGCCTCCTCCACCGCATAGCGTAGTGTTATCGCAATCATATAAATAAACCCTGTATTGTATTCATTTTTCGTGCCCTACCAGTTGCATGTCATCTCCCCATTGATATTCCTGCAGCTTGCCCGGATCAACTTCCTTCTCGCCTGCATATGGATCCGTCCTCCGCTTAGAGGGGAAAGTTCTTCTACTGGCCCCTGCTGCAGGGTGCCCAATATGCTTGGCAAAGTTACGAGTACGACCCTGCACCCCGTCCCTTGTAATTTCTGCTCGTGCGTTACTGCCATTTGACGTAGCTGGTGATGGTTGCACCCCACCACTTCTGGGTTCGGAATCATGGAAATAGCGTCTGGTATTCATGGCTGGTCCATCACTCACTGAACATTATCGCAGTTTACCTTTGTACCCGTTTTTACGTACATGTAGTAAAGTAGGCAACGAAAAGTGGATGAGGCATTCATCCATGTATTCACAAAATACAAACCTCGTAATCATGGACAACGTCTTTTATTGAGCAAACATAAAAGGCATACGTACCACACATAATATGCAGATTAATGATCGCATTGCAGAATCACATTCATATGATATTTCTGCAGTTATGGTAAAACAGCTACATAACAGACACTAGGCCTACATAAATAAGTATGCCACACGCTCTAATACATACCATAATTAATACACAGCGTAGTGTCTCATAGAGGCTTATCTGGTGCGGCTGATCTACCGGTAAATGTGGGCACAGCATAAATCACCGCTGGAATTTTACAGTAGTAGGCCAGTAGTAACACCACGACCAAAGCAGACTACATACATGTTCAGTTCAATTAGCACTCGACCTGGAGCCTGCCAGCTTTTGTTCACAACGAAGTAAACCAGGAATGTGAAACACTACAGGAATGGATAAAGCATCAAGCTCATACAGTTTTCACTTGTACAGACACGACACACCTTACTCTTACACCTTACGCCTATAGTATGTAGATTTGTGTCACAACCTGACCTGGGTTACACGGGGTGCACACGTTCACTAAACCCGAAGTACAAGGGAGGTTTCTCAATCATCGCATACAACATATTTAAAGCAATTAAGTAGGTCCTACTTAATAGGTGCATAACATAGCGCATTATATAGGCTGATCGAACCAGTTGATGATTGAAAGCCAAATATGAGCAAGGTAGCGAGTGAAGCTTGTACATGATATGTAAGTGAGTACCGCGCGTTTGTATCTCCACCAGCAGTCTCCGTTGTTCGCAATTTAAAGGAATACCCGCACGCATGTAACATTTGATTCAAACTATGTTCATTCAATAAATCATCCTCCGGTCTTTCCATTTATGCTAATTTGCCCCATTGAAATCGCCCCCGTGGCTGTGGGGGAAAACCCCCGTCGCATTATTTCGGTGCGTCGTATTTTGTTGTTATGCAAATTTGTTTTTTGCAAAAACTACCGTTGACGGCTGGCTACCTGTCGTCTCTTTTGCAACAAAATCAACACAAGAAAACCTGTTGTATCTTCTGCTAATGCATTCACATAGCGATAACATTTTTCCGGTCATTTTCGTTCCAAACAAATTGGAATAATTACAAAATACGTCGCACCGAAGCTAATGCGACGGGGGTTTCGCCCCACGCGACGGGGGCTCATTCGAGGGGTAGCAATGGTGGAAATGGAATACCCGGACGACGTTGAACGACATATCATAACCATACTGAAATGTTACATGCGTGCGGGTATTCCTTTAATCGACGATCGCTGAGGAATACCGCTTCTTGGTACCAGCGCAACAAGCTTTGCTTTTCGTACACTCGTTTCGCTCGATCCCGCGAGCGAACAAACGAATCAATTGGCGATGAACTCTGCAATCAACTACCGATGTTCACTGGGGATGGATACATACAGTACATACACCATACACACTACACACATTATTTGGCTCGACTCACCGAAAATGCAGCGCGCCGTCCGGTTGTTGCAGAATCTCTCCGTCGATATTCCACGTTCCAAAACTGGTGTTCCCGTTCACATCTCTTTTGCTGCGTTCCTTCCGCTTTCTTGTCTTAGCTCTTTTCTTTCCCTTTTCTGACTTTTCCTTCGTCGAATGGAGATGGTAAGACTTTTGGCCCAGAGCCGAATCCTCCTCTCCACTGTCACTGTCTTCGCCTGCTTCATCCACATAGGGATCAGGCGAGTAGGAAAACCTTGATACTTTGAACACGTGCACGTTTGGATTCGTCATCTGCAAAGCACAACAGCTGACATAAACTATGCGTAAGTGTGGTGTGCGTGCAGCGTAGTAATGACAGCAGAATTTATTAGGAAACACATATTATTGCTGAGTATACATATATGGGGATGGGGGTCATAATGGGCACTGCAACCATCAAATAAAATAGATCCTGTTTCCGAAAACTGGTGGCGTTTAGGATAATCATGCTCATTTCCCATTGCTGCCATGTAGCAGGGAGATAAGTATAGGAACTATTCCGAAAAATAAACTGCGCATTTGTACCTAACTCTGTCATCATCATAATTCTTTTGGAATGCTCATATTTCCCTTCGGACAACCACTACTGTCAAACCGTAGGTGCTAGAGGATAGCCATCCTAGATATGAGAAGTGTCAGTCATCGGCACTTTTAAGCTGTGTAAATATCTGTGTGAACAAATTCAAGAAGTGCGCAAGTGAAGTGCCTGCCTACTATGCGATCAGTAGCAGTTCTCCTGTATTTGGTGTATATCTGGGTGTGCACCTGGTTTCTGGCCGTCTTAGCTTACAGCAGAGAATGCAGTAAATCACAGAATGGACAAATATGCGCAGAGCCGTCTCACTGCAAGTCAGGCAAGAAAGGAAAGACAACCTGGTATCCAAGGTGCAGAAGAGAACCTACCAAGAACAAGAAGGTGTCAGATAGACACAGGAAATGGCGGTGTCAATGTTGGGGCGTAGATGACCCAACCAGGTTTGGATAGCAATGAGCTGTTCCCAAATAACAAAATTCCTGTTTGGGCATGCACTGTACGGGAGTTTGCAAAAAATACACAACGCTCTGCCCTGCAACTTGTTCCAATGAAAAGCGAGAACAGCCCGACATAGAGTAACAACAACTCCAAGTACTACTGTATATTACATACATACATACATACATACATACATACATACATACATACATACATACATACATACATACATACTACAGGGTGTCTCATAATAAACCATCCACCTTTCTGTGAATGTAACTCTGGAACCACACCTTAGATTTTTATGCGGTTTTTTCGATTTTGTAGCCAAGGCTTCAACTGAGACGTGTACAAAATTTCAGCTTAATAGGCCCACTGGAAGCTGCTGAAACACCTCCTTTCTCCGGCGGTCAAAAAACGAGGGTTTTTCAAACTGGTAGTGCCGATTAGGGGTCTTCTGTGCATGTTCTAACTTAAAATTTGTCTCGTAATGAAAAAAGATGTCCCAAAATGCTAGGAAATGTGTTTCTCATGCAATAGCCTCAGTGCCAGCATAGCAATCGAATGGGACTGGGTATCTTGAAAAATTAAGACCGAAATTTTCCTCCATACAAAATAAAAACGCCGATTTTGAGCTTCGGGATTCAAAACGGTCGCAATTTCCGAAGTATGTGGACCAAATAGCTGAAATTTTGTACAGATCTCAGTTGAAGCCTTGGCTACAAATTAGAAAAGACTGCATGAAAATCTTAGGTGTGATTCCAGAGTTACATGCATGGAAAGGTGGATGGTTTATTATGAGACACTCTGTACATACATACAAACAAACAACATGCATGGAGATAAAGCACCCAGTTGGAACAAATTGCAACACAGTACGTTGTACATTTCTTGCTATCCCCCATAAAGGCCACAAACACGAATTTCGTTGAGAATAGATGACGACCCATAGCCGTTTTTGATTATCACGATAATTATCCTTTCGATTGACAAGGAGGCATGGCACAGTCGATAAAGGTCATATGGCGTTGTAAGGTTGCCACACGCAAACATGCAACAACCAAGTAGGAAAAGTAGGTACTCGGCGTTAACATATGGTACTATCATTAGGCCAATAATTTTGCGCGTTGAAGCACAGCAGAGGACGCTTGTCTGGAGCTGCTCCAGCCTCTTTGGCGCCTATGCTTCAGCACGCAAGACTGACGAGCCCGGTACGAGAAAATTCGTTTAGTAATCTAATGTCGGCCACTATGAGATTTTCAGCTACTCTGAGAAGGTTCACGAGAAATTAGGTGCATATGTATGTGCTACTCGAAGGCTCATTCACATCGGAGACAAGCGCTGGGCGTACGCTCGGCGTGTCCATGGCTCAAAAGACGCAAAGACATGGACAGCCATGGCCGTAATTGACGTATTACCAGCGCATTCCCTTTACAATGTGAAAACGAGCCTTCGTTGAAGAACAGGTGCGCAAAGCTCCTTCATATTGGAGGCAAATACGCTCGGCGCATCCCTGGCTGTTGTCCACGCCTTTGAATACGCCGAGTCATGGACATGGCGAGCGTACGCCCAACCCATTCTCTTCCAATGTGAAACAAGCCCCATAAAAAACGGATGCGAAACCCCATCAAGCTTCAAGCAAGTAGAATAAAAGAGCAGCTGGGGTTGAACTTACGTGATTTCCACTGGTCATGCTCTGCAGGATAAAGCGGGCGTTCTGTAGACGAGAGATGCCGGCGATGACGCCCAAATCCATGGTGCCGTCTCCCAGATGAGCGCCGGGTGAAATGCCGTCGGGCGACAGGCGAGACAGGCACGGCGTGACGGCGGCCACCACGTGTTGAAAGCACGCCTCCCTCACACGCACCGGATACAAACAGCTGACGCCCTTCTGACGAACGGAAGCTACGCGATGCCGAATGGAGTCGGAGCTACAAAAAGGAAAAACAGTTGGTAGAAAAAAAGTTCGGGGTAATTCCTGCCTGGAAGTTACGTTACCCCCGGTCGGTGGGTACGGTTGGAAAGTACCGTATTTACCGGTATGCAAAAATTGAGAGTCACTATATGGGGCTATGCATAGGGGGGGGGGGGGGGGGGGGCTATGCATGAGGCATTTTTTTGTTTTTGAGAGGTGCGCGGAGGCATATTTTTTAGGTCAAAAGCATGTGTGTTTTAGGGCATAATTGAGGTCAAAACAGGGTTATTCTAGTACAATACACCCCCAAGCAGGCTTATAGGCATCTTAGCTTAGTGTGGGAGTGGCTATGGGTACCTTCTGGCCAGCTTACATAGGTAGGTTTAGGTACTCTACAGTACATATGGGACTATGCATAGGGGGAGGGGGCTATGCATTGGGCACTTTTTATGTTTTGCCAATATGGGGCTATGCATAGGGAGGGGGCTATGCATTGGGGGGGCTATGCACCGGTAAATACGGTAGTGGATGTGTTGTCAAAATGATTCTTGCAGGTTTATCTGTCTGAAAATTGCAGTTTCCTTGCCTGCTGGCTGGTACGAATTCACTATTCTACACCTAGACGTAAAATACACCGAGACAAATAAGGGCCAGAATATTTTTCGCGTCGACCGCCCACTACCAACCGGAAAGCAGAAAACGGTGGTTGTGCGTAATAAAGTGACCTCTTCCTAGAGTCGCAAAAATCATACATCCCATACTGAATCCACACGCAATGGCACATGCATACCGTATTCTGGCGCAGACGTCGCATTCGGCTCTGCAGGCGCAGGATGGCGACTTCCGCGCCACTTTCACCGCCAGCGACAGCGAACGCACGTCAGCAGCACTCTCCTCCACATGCACCGGAGCCGGAGCGCCCCCTTCGTCCTCCGCAGTACAGAAACTCAAGCGCCCACTGAACGATGGATGAGCGCACAGCGTCTTCACCCCTGCATACAACGCACGTACTGTTAGACAGTAGCCTATATCATATGACAGTATATCATAGTACCTGCGGAAACAAACATTCGGCAGGTACCATTATACGTAGTCCACTGATGGCGCGTCCCCCCGACCCCCCCTCCCCCCCCCCCCCCCCCAACCCAAAACCCGCAAACAACCGGTACCATTATAGTCTGTCCACTGAAACAATGCGGAGTGGAGTGTACGAAGTCCTTTTCGATGCATGGAAGGCCTTTTCGCAAACAATTGCAAGGTAGTGCCCGTGCAGTGTTTCCAAGACTTGGGAAATATCCGCATTCTCTCAGTGGACCGACTAAGCCAAATGCTACGAGGCATTTTCTCCTTCTGTGCTGCATGATGTCAGAAGGGGATCGCCTGCCTCCTTCTAGTACGTCTATCTTACCCGACAATTGATATCTGATGGGTCCGAGGGCTCTCTTCTTCTCGCTGTCCTCCAGTAGCTCGCCCAAGAAGCCGAATGAGCACATAACAGAAGAGAAGCGTATCAGCCCCTCATCCGTGTACACGCCGCACACGTCGATCCCGCTGTTATCACCTGCAGCAAGTGCAAAAAGCGACTACGCATGTCATAATCATTGTGCGTGGAATGTCTGCTATCTTACACTAACCGAACCTTGTCACAACTCTGAAATCTCCACATTTTTTCAGTACATCCCCCTTAGTCAGCAGGCTAAGTATGCGCGGCAGATACTACCACTCTCTCTCATACATGTGTGGCCTGCATACGCCATACACTCTTTTATCTCGTACCGATAAGGACGTGCAAGGCGGCGGTGGTGGGGTCTTCGTTTCCGAAGACTGTGTAGGCCAAGGCGTTGGTAGATCCGGCGGGTACGAGTCCTATACGGAGGGAGGGGCGATGGAGTGTGGCGGTGATTGCGTGGATGTCGCCGTTGTGCAGCTTCTGCTCGCGTAGCACCAGGCCGCACAGCACTTCGTTGAAGATCCCATCGCCTCCCACCGCCAACACACTACAAAGATGTAACTTATGTAGGCGAGGAGGCATCTACTGTATATCTACGTAAGTGTGTAGCTGTAGTGTCTTGTGCGGAAAGTGTTCTTCGCTTCGAACAAAAGCCAAGCGATGCATTGGCACACTATGTATGCACGTAGTACGCACTCAACGTTCATTGCGTACTACGTGCATAGCGTACCTACCTTATGCATACTGTATATAGTACAGTGCAGTGCATAGTGAAAGGCAACTGTGCGAAAACCGTGAATCGCATAGCTGAACTACATGCAGCATGGCACATTGACGCAACTGATGTTGGTGCAATATTGAAAGCAACAAACCAACGCAAAGCACAAAACGTGAATTAGGCACTAGTGGGCTACACACGTGGTTAGTAAACTCACGGTGAATTCACCAGTGAGTTTGAACTTCGAGTTTTATTTTTTGTGCAGAGCATTCTCACTTGCTCCCAAGCGCAAAATTTTTCTCACGTGTTCACACGACGGTGAGTTTCAAACTCACGGTGAATTCACCGGCCTCCCTATGCTTCATCGCATAGTTATGGGGAATTCCCCGTGAGTTTACACCACGTGTGTAGCCCACTACTGTATGTACTGACCCTTGAAAAGAGGTCTCCAAGTCGGTGCGTGTTTGGCACTCGTCCCTTGCGTGCCCGGCGCGCTCTGTACGCACCACCTCACACGATACACCAGCCAACTCAAACACCGGCCACACCTACAGTTCCAGGCAAAAAGAAACACTAGAACAACACAGACAATAAACTCATGCCCAAGCGCAAGACCAGGCTAAATCCATCACCCAAATTAAACTACATATGTTTGTTTGTACGTGTTGCAAAGTAAACATTGACATTGCTATCCTTCACCAAGACGAAAGGGAAATAGTCCTTGACACATAGGCTACATAGTGGAATTTGCAAATATAGAATAGGTGTTCTGAACACATGAATGCAGCTTGGTGGGAAATAGGATACAATACAAACACAGAACATGCGCATACAGACAGATACCTACCTGTTCGCGGAAAATTTTCTCCGCTCTTCTTTTGCCGCCAAAAGGATTGACAAATGCGAGCAACGAACGAGGACGATCGGGCACTGCTACAACAAATACAAACATAACGCAATGGGATGAAAAACTCCATCAACCATCACAAATAATAACAGCAGTAGTACGCCATTCTGAGCACAATAGTTGATGAATGCTTTATCACACACCCTCACCACAAAGACAGTCTTCCAAGAGCTGCAGCCACTCCTGACACAGCTGAGGAACGGAGAATTGCACCATAATCTCTTTCACTCTCCATACTTGCGTACTCTTGGAGGTTTTCCGTCTCAGAACGTAGAGAAACAGTCTATGACACTCCGTCGCTCTTCTCCCTTTCTTCTTCTTCTTTTCCTTCTTCTGACCAGCAGATGAGGAGGACGAAAGCCAGGGCTGAGGCGAGAAAGCTTCACTTCTCACACTTATCACTTCCTCCAAAGGATAAGACCGATTCGTACAGCAATCGTCTATAAAAAACCGATCGTATCAGCAAGGTATAAAGAACAATTAAAACTGTGGATTGGATAATAATGCAGCAAAGGGTCTCACGGTTCCACTCTTCAGAGTGCAATACAGATGCTCCAATACAGATGCAATACACTATACCGTATTTTTGGGTGTACATACCCCTCCCCCCCCCACCCCCCCCCCCTCATTGGCGGCGAGTACGTACGTAGTATGCATACAATTATGTACACGTTTTGTTTGTTATGTACTCGTTTATGTACGCCCATTCAGATAAAATGGTTGTAAGGCTAACCAGTGGTTTTCGAAGACAGGAGCGTAAAAGTGAGCCACGCGTATCTCTGCTCGTGCGCTTTTCCAGGAGCAGGGACCAACTCAATCTTGTGAGGAAGGGAATCCACGGTACACTGCGTCTCCTGAATTGTGGCGACGGTGGCAGCAGCTTGTATGGGAGATCCGTCCGGTCCTGTCACAACCAGTTGCAAAGGCCTCTCCATCTTCCCGTTCCCAGCTGGTGAAGTTCTCTCTTCTTCGCCCCCCTCCATCACTCACAACCAAGTGCGTGTGCTCCTCCTCCACACAGCAGGCACGACGGAGTACACACGAACGATAAGACGAGACGATCACAACCTGTTGAAACAAGCGCATAAACATGTGAATAAGAATCAAACAAGAAATAATATTTGAATTGTGGAACGCTAAAGGCTAAAGGTGGGTGAATATGCCTGATGAGAAAGAAACGAAAACGAACGAACGTAGAGCGATCAGCCGCCACAGCGTACGAAGATGAACATCACGCACTACGCACAGCACTGCACAGCACAAGGCAAAGGCACAACGCACAACGAACTGACGAACTGTGACGAACTACGAAAGGAGCGCGATCAGCAGTGCATGTACTCCTAGAGTAGCCTGCCAACGAAGAATGCTCTAGGAGTACATGCAATTCTGTCTCGGATATGCGCTACCGCTCAAACGTAGAGTCTATTTCGTATACAAAGAATACAATGCATCCACCGGGCCACCTGGCAATGATTGACATATTCGAGCTCATATTGTAATCAATACCGGACAAAGCAGCTGCATACTTCGTGCGGTAACTGCTGCGTCAGAACAATAATCTCTCCATTTCAATGAACATCATACTTTCAGACTTATCGGCGTGATTGAGTAAAGAGATTCATTTCTTGTTTTTTCACCGTATTGGTCAGTCGCTTCCCAGAGATGTCAAAGGAACGCCTCTTTTTCTGTTTTCCGGAAGCAAACGGGGATGGTCTAGCACTTCGTTGGGCTCACAGAACCAATAGCAAAGCAGCACTTGCACAAGCTTTGAGTGATCCTTCCATCCATTTGATCGAAGCCGATGTCCTCTTCTCCGCGGCGGAGCAAACGGCGATCATGGCTCATCCACCCAGCACCTCCAGCGATCTTTCACTGGCCCTTTTTCTTGCCATGTGCCTGCAACACCTTCACTCCAGCTCTTCAGCCAAGGGATTGAAGCTAGATTTCAAAGACCAGGATAGTTTTACCGACGCAGAAAGTCTGAGAAATATTCGCGAATTTCTCCGAAACGCTTCAGCCCTCGAGCGGAACAAATCAGAAACTAACTCCACTGGGCGTCTTGCCGCCTTTTGGCTCAATGCGGATCTTTGCGCGGGCACTGAAGGCGTAGCGCCGAGGATCGACGCTGACAGCTTTTTGCTTGCAGCTGACTCCCTGACCAAAGAATTTTTTGGCATTGTGGCATTGTCCATTGGATGGACGTCGTGGGGTGGAGAAGAAGAGGAACTGATTTCACCACAGAAAGCAGTGGAAAACATGTTACAGCTCCTACGTTCAGTCAATGCCGACGTTACTTTTCCTGTCAAGGCATCCACCTTGATACGCCATCAAGCAGAACTGGAGAATTTAGTCGAAAGCAGCGAGAAATATAGCGTTACTCTATGGTGGCTTGCGGAGGATGAAGCTCGCACACAGGGCATTGTTCAGAGCCTGCGGGTATTTCGAGAAAAGCTACCAAAAAATAAGATTCTGTACGATCTTCCAGAAAGAATTCTAACGCAGGCATTCCCGAATCGCACCGGATGAGTCGCTTTTTTGTGTACAAGTACTTGCTGTACAATGGCAGCAGCCAACAGTACCAAGTAGAGCGCAATATTTGCACAATCTGGCTAAGTTACACTACAGTACGGTATGTTCATATCACTCGTAACTGCGTGAAATCACAAAGATTAAATATAAAATGACAAGAGTTTCCCGAAAGCGAATTGTACACACCGCGGCACTGCTACAATTCGGTTGCAGATATGACGATCCTCATTGATTGGGCCGTTGATTGGTGGTCAGTCGTAGATGGGAACGGATGGGAATCCGTCAGATCTTCGGACGTGTTGCAGGTGAAGATCGAACAGTGCCTAGCAAACGGCAAAAATTATTTATACTTGACTAACTTCACTGCCAATCGACGAGAGAAAGGACCTGATTAAGCCATTTGCGCCAACACTTTTGGGTGGCCGCGAGATGTGTCCCCGCGGGTATTTCGTGCCAATTCAGATCGGTGCTGAGGTGCTGGCTGACGTATGGTTGTCGACCGTTTGATTTGTTTTTCCGCTCCCAGGTGACTGCAACGACATCGACGTCCCCGTCTGAGATCTACTACGTACACTCAAACCTACGGGGCTACCTCGCGACCACCTAAAAGTCTTAGCGCAACCGGTCAATAGTCTAATACGTACACTTTTTGAAATATGGATATGTCTCACTTTGACTGCTTTTTCTGGTATTCCATTTTCGATGGCCAAAATTTCAATGGATCCAGCCATGGGATTTCGCCCCAATCGACGAAATTCCTCGCGAAGAAACTTTACCGTAGACGGATGAATACCGGTGCGGTTAGCTAGCTGATGGTTTACATGCGCATCCATGTGGTTCAATTCCACGTGGTTCATCTTGCGAATCAGTGAGTCTGACGAAATCACTCCAATACCGGTCGTTTGTTGTAGAGCGAAACAAATTTCGAGTTTAGTTGAACTAGAAAATCGTAGAAGTTGAAGCAAGTGCAAGCTTTACTGAAACAAAAAGCACAAAGCAATATCGAAGGAAAGAGGCTGCTTTTAAAACTTTTGGGCCGTTGTTTTCAGTCCGCATAAAGCATAGGCTTGCTCTGCGCATTCACGTAAACCGACGCCCACGAATTTACGCGCACAGTACTGTACACGCGTCTGCTAAAACTAAAAGGAGTCTGCGGAATTTGCAACGGAAGCTGGGAAGCAAAGCAAAAGCATTTCGGCAGCCTGGAAAAATGACGTACGTATCCCTGCATGCCGAAGGCAAGCCTGCTCTATCGCACACAGAAGCCGTCGGGGTCTGACGCACATAAACAATAACGATAAGCCTCCGGCTTAATTCGCCTTTTGACTGCCTTGTTTTGTAAAGTAGGCCTATGTATACGAAATTAGTGCCTACGCACTATATCACAACCATGCCAACTGATGCCAGTTCATGATCAAGTACGCATGCATGCTGTATGATAGTACTCTGCTTAAATTTTTGTACTTGGCATAACGGTTCGCTTTTTTTGGATTGACGCAGTTGTAACGAGCGCGTATCACATGACTCCGTGATCACACTACTGGCCGTTACCACCATCGACATCCAAAACCAAGGCTGCATGACATGCGGTACGATACATAACAGGGTGTCCCATAATATACTCCGGGGCTTTACACGGAAATAACTCTCGATCCAAAGCTCAGATTTCAATGCGGTTTTCTGCATCATGTAGCCAAGGCTTCAACTTAGATGCAGGCAAAATTTCGAGATTTTATTGCAATTGGAACCGGTTCAAAACAGCTACCTTCTTTAGCCCCTTTTCTATGGACTTTTTCCTGAATAAACAAAATTCGGCATATTTTCGGCATAGTTTACTATCAACCTTGCTAATTTTGTTCTAAGTGACTTAGAGCAGTCAAAGTTGCAAGAGAACTTGACTGTGTGGACGCCAGGGTGAAAGTCTGGACGTGTAAATTCAAATTGAAGCTATTTCAACTCAAAACTTCTATTATACTGAAGGAGAAACTGCGAAAAAGGAACCAACACTTTGAGGGTCAATAAAACCATAACCAATTAAGCTATGCAGATGAAATTTTGCGTGTGTCTAAGTTGAAGCCTTGGCTACACAACAGAAAAAACCGCATTGAAATCTGAGCTTTAACTCGAGAGTTATAAGCGCGGAAACCCCCGGAGTATATTATGGGACACTCTGTACATGCACACAAATATACGTACACAGTCTGACTTCAGGCAATTGAAAATATTGTGTGTTCAGTCAGACTTGAACTTTTAGAAATTGAATGCCGGACGGAGATAGACATTTATTGCATTAGACGTTATTCTAGTGTGGATTCCAGTGCTAGGAATTTGAGATTCCAGTGCTTGTGTAATCATGTTTAGGTCTGTTCTATTGAATGGCTAGAAACGGATGCGTCGCCACGTCAGCAATATTGCCACCCAGGTGAATTCAAGCAGGAATAAAATTATATTCCTTGTCGCTTGCAGTCAGAATTTGATGGTCTTGGTGGGTAGGCGACCTTTTTATTACGCACTTGCATTCAGAGTCGTCTT
>JASAMW010001147.1:0-70092 GCA_030247985.1 Epsilonema sp. ZAB3_2
AATGGCGTTTGCTTGTATTTGGTTGTTTCTTGATACAAGTGATTGTTTCTCCTTGTGCATTGTAGGCGCAAACTCCGCAACAACTCAAACTCTACTACGAACAACACAAGGATTCTTCGACCAGTTTTCGTAAGTACTTCGTTTTTTCAGCGATCCTGCTGATGTGATGCGCTTTTTGTCATCCGTAAAGGAACGATGTTGTTGAGGTACGTTTTTACTTTGTTTTAGGATTCCCGAATGGACATCGTCCGATTTACGCCATCTGCTGTTGAATTTGCTGAAGAGAAATCCCGAAGGACAGAATGGAATTTGGTGAGTTGCACAACCAGTCACTCGTAGTGGGCTACACACGTGGTGAGTAAACTTGCCGCAGAATTCGCCGGTGAGTTTGAACTTCGAGATTTATTTTTCGTGTAGAGCATTCTCACTTGCTCCCAAGCGCAAAATTTTTCTTATGTGTTAGCGACGGTGAGTTTCAAACTCACGGTGAATTAGCCGGACTACCTATGCTTCATCGCATACTTATGGGGAATTCCCCGTGAGTTTACTCACCACTTGTGTAGCCCACTATTGATCAGCCTGCACTTCTATGTACCTGTCGCTGTGTGCACGTAATGCGCTTTAGTTGTGTGTCCTTGTGCCTCACATCCGAAAGAACTGTTTCCCGGTGCTCTTTTCAGATGACTTCTTCAGTCATTCCTTTTTCCGTGGGCGTCCGCCGACGAGTGGGCAAGCGAGTGCGGCGTTGTCTATTCCTTGCTCCTCCTCTCCCCCCTCCTCCTCCTCCTCCGTCCCTCGCTCTCCCGCCTCCGCAGCTCTGCGTCCTCTGGCTCAGTCCCCTCGCCAGCAACTGAAGAAGCCAGTCATTGCTACGACCACCACTGCTGCTGGCACCTCCGGCCATATTCCACCTACTACAACTGGGGTCAGGACTGGACCCGGTGCTGTTCTGATGCCATTGAAAGCGACGGAGGAAGCGAGGCAAACCACCACAGCAGGAGAAGATGCGGTGAGCAGGGCGAGGAAGGAACTGAGAAGGATGGCGGAAGGAGGAGGAGGGGAACAGAAGCTGCAGGAGTCCACCGACCACGATTTCATCTTCCTCCCACCCCTCACCACCACACAACAGCCGCAGGCAGAGGCTAAGATCAAGTACTGCAGCGTAGGATCTGTAACAATACACCGCCTCTTTTTCGCTAATCGATATGCAGCTGACATCGATTGACGGTCATGACTTGTTTACATGGCTGTTCTGCATATTATGTACAGTGTGATGAGCTAGTGGGTGACCCTGCCCTATTCGCTTCTTTTGTGTGCTGTGCAGGGAAGCAACGGTGACGTGTGTGAGACAGGCGCAGAGAGCGGAGGCGGAGAGAGCGAAGGTGGCGGCGCCGGACGGGGCCATCCCAGTGCCCACGCAGAAGCTGAACTTCATCAAGATGGAGAGCCAGCGCAAGGCCAGACTAGAAGGCCGCCAACAGCAGCAGGAGAAGGAGAAGGAAGGCGGGGCGACGGCGACGACGCAGTTCAGGCCTCCTCCCCGCCTGAGGAGTCCCAACATCGCGGAAATGAGCCTGCCGGAAAGTAAGGAGCAGTATGTTGTCAGTTAGGCCAATGTGTATGTGCAATAGCGTAGTGTGGTGCCGCTTTCAAGTAAGGAGCAAGTTCGTAGCTGCCCGGGTGCGGTTGTCCCCTTTCGGGCGTAAGCCGCTTAGTATATGAACGAGGCTTTTGAAGGCTCTCAACGAGGCTTCGTGGTGCTGTTGAAGCGTTGTGCCTTGCACTGAAGCAGGTTTGCATGAATTGGAATAGGCATATATGCGGCGTTTTGTAGAGAGATATCAGCTGAGCACCTCGCCGCCTAAACAGATTCCTGCTTTGGTTGCGCGACGGCGCACAGTCTCCAATCCGAAAGGAATGGACCAGCTGGAAGAAGTAGTCGCCGCACCGTCTAGTCAAGGCGAGAGGGGTCTTCCAAAAACAAACTCAGGTTAGGCACGTCTAGTAAAAGGATCCTATGTATTCTATGGGTTACGGACAACTGCTTCCCGGATTATTGCCCTAACGCCTATGATTCGCCCACAATTCAAAGGGTCAACTCATCGGGAGGCTGTGCGGTCGGGGGAGGGGAGGGGAGGGTGAACGGTATTGTGTACATACGTGTGCGGCGTGTGAAATGAGCGGTGTCTGTTGCAGACGCGGCTCTACAGCCGAAGGCTAACGGAGAGGGTGTGGAGAAGAAGGATGCGAGTGCTGCGGCTGTGGTGGCTGCTTCCAATGTCAAATTCCGTCTCTTTCGTCAACAGCAGAAGAATGCGACGGAAGAGGGAGGACAGCGGAAGCCGATGTTGTTCTTGGACGAAGGCGAAGAAGATGAGGAGGAGGAGGAGGACGACTTCAAACCGCTGTCCTTTCCCTTCACCACTGCATCCGCCAGCAAACACACTGACATGGGTAAGAAGTACTGGCTATGATAGTCCTTTTCCTGATTTGCCGGAACTGCGCTCTATCTGCGAAGATTCCCGCGGTTGTAAAAGTCATTCTCGGGTAGCACGAACTTACGGGGCCTGTGCAAGTGAAGCAGTCCTCCGCGACTTGGAAAATGACTGCTTTCTCCAAGTGGAGTGACTGTTTACTGCAGGTACTTAGTATGTACATATGCTACAGTTACACTGCGATGATCTTTTTTTTCAGAGACGTCATCGTCCAGCCAGTTGATGGAGAGTCTGCAGTCTGCAGCAGATTCTCCGCTGGACATGTCTCCTTTGAAACTGGCGGCGAAAGCGGAAGATGCTTTGGCTCCGCTTGGTGCTGCTGCTGCTGCTGTAGGAGGCCAGGAGAATAAGGGCACTCAAGCAGACGGAGCCAGAGGCAGAAGTCGCAGTAATGAACTGCCTCCCAGACTGCGTCGACTCAGCATGGAACCGCCACCGGAACTCAAACCGGAGACACTACTGGATGTACGTAACATTGGAACAGCATATGTGTATAACGGTGGTCAGAGAGAGTTCGCCGTCCTGGAACTAAGCCCGTGCTGCGCAGTTTGCATGTACTGCTGCAGCATACGAGTACGTGAAGCCCGGGCAGAAATATGCGTTTATCTTTCTATGTTACCCAACACAGGCTAGGTTTCATTACAAACTCTGTCTGGACATTCCGTGTAGCAAGATGGTTGGACAAACTATGTGACTCTGCTACTGTATCCCTACCGATACATTACGTACTGACATGCTGGGCGATTTTGGAAGAGATGTGGCGTCTGTGATGACGTAAAAAATACGTAGCGACTAGGGCGGTCGGAAAGAGCGAACCTGTCGAGATATTGTCGCAACTGAGACCCACGTCCTTCTGAACACTTGATGTGATGATGCATGAGGTATGTATGCGCATGCGGGCAGCGCGGATGATGGCGGTATGCGTATGTACTTGCAGAACGAGCACAAGGAGACACTGGCGAAGCTGGAGTTTGTGGTGCAGCTGGTGGACAGTCTGATTCAGATGGCTCAGGCGCGCGCCAGTCCACTCAGCGTCATGCTGCAGTCGAGAAAAGTAAAGACAGAAAGCCGTCCTTGCATAGCATGCGTGCGTACTGTGTAAGTACTCGACAAACGATATAGCGTTGTCATCTGTACTGTGCCCAGTTTTGCCGGTAGTGTGCGTACAGTAGGTAGAAGGAATGTAAGGTGTGTGTGTGTGTAGATGCCGGGCGTAGAGTTGGGTGTGCAGCTGACGGAGGCCTATCGGCGCGTGGAGCAGCTGGTGATCTACGTGCGCGCCCTGCACATGCTCTCCAGCGCACTGCAGTTGGCGCAGGACGAGATGACAGCCGGACGTCTCCAGCCTTCCTCCACAGTCAAGGACGTTCTCAACGGACTCAACCAGCGCTATCATCAGTGTCTGGCCAAGAGTCAGGAACTGAGCAGTCTCGGCCTTCCCAGCTCCGATCCGCAGCTCAGTCTAATTTCTGCTGAACGACTCATGTATAATCATGCGCTGGAACTCTGCCAATCCGCCGCGCTCGATGAACTCTTCGGGAATACTCATTTGGTACGTCTTACTCACATGTTCATTCATCATACTGTGTCTGTGTACTCTACGATGTGTCAAAGGATGTCACCGCAATGCTATCGTACATATGACCAAATTTTTCAGTGCTCGCAGAGATACCAAACGGCATATTTGCTGCTGCACTGTTTGGGCCAGCAAGTGACCAATGAGGACGACAAGCAGATACTCCAAAAATGTAGGGTACTCTTGAAAACACAGAGCTTGAAGATGTTGGGCTAGTAGCGCATACCGAATTTACCGGTGCATAGTCACCCCAATACATAGCCCCATGCATAGCCCCATGTTGGCAAAACATAGAAGTGCCCATGATGCATGCATATGCTGCATAGCCCCATATGTATGTACTGTTGGGTGCCTGAAGCTACCTATGTACAGCTGGTCATAAGCTAGCCATACCATAGCCACTCCTGTGTGAAGCTATGGATGCTAATATAAGCCTTCTTCTAATTGTAGAATGTAATGATTTTGTGTAAGTGCGTTTCTTGTAGATAAAGATGCGGTGGATAAACGGTTGCGAGTATTGGAGAAGCAAGGCTATGTCTCTGTTACGCAAGCTTTCTGAAACTGCTTCGTCTATTCTCCTTTTTACTGGTTTATCACTGTATTTTGCCAGTGTATTTTTTACCTGAAAATTGTTGCGCTATACCTGTCCGTCCGTTGTTATTTACGTATACAACCTGTGTTGTGGTACATATGTATGTACGTAACGTAGCGTACGCACGCTTGTAAGTTGCATTATCCAGACTGGCTACTGTTTTAGCCCAGTTGATTCCGCAATTGTCCTATTCATTTGTGCCAAATTGCCAGGTGTTTGTGCTGTAAACTATGTGAGCTTTTGTTGTAAATCTTCAGCGTGTTTTTACCTGTAGATGCGTTACTACTGAATTGCAGGCTACATCTTCTTTAGAAGAGTTGAATTTGATTATTTGCTTCGGCTTTTCCTGTGCACCTACGTATATATTCTCGTTCACGCGTATAACGCTACATAAGATTGTCCTATTCCTCCAATTTCGATGGTACTGTAAGTAAGTATGTATAATAGCGTTTTCCAATAAAAGTTGACACGCCTGAAATCCCTTCTGGGCCAACAGGGATGGATTTATTTTTTTAGATATATTTTTGTCCATGTAAACGTGCATTTTCTATGATAGCTGAAAAACTGTAGTGGTCTACTTACTATGTCAGGACGTCGGCGATTTTCCGTTCCAATGGTTCCACCAAGTTCCGCCGTTTTTACTTGACCGGAAATTGAATGATGACTTTTTGATCCAAATTGGCACATCGAAGATTTATGAAGCCATTTCTAGAACGAAAGGTCATTATGTACATTACATAACGTCACCGACTATTGTGTTGAACGAACACGAAGACATGTTGCGCTTTCTTCACCTTATCAGTTTTTTGCTTGTTCTTGTGTCAGTAGGATATTGTAGCATTGAAAAGCCAGCAGAACCAGCTGTAGCTGACCAATCAGGGTCAATTGAAGAAGCTGTTGATTCTTCTGAACATCGTCTTCCTTCTTTCTCCTACGATGATGAGCAATCTCGAGTGGAAACAAAATATTCGTACGACATCTACGACGACCATCAAAATGTTCATCAAGACAGCTACTACTCCCAGTCTTCTGACCACGACCCGTACTCACAAGGCCAACAAGATCCATACGGTACCCACAGCTCTCAAGGCCAGCAAGATCCATACGGTAGCCAACAAGATCCATACGGTAGCCGCAGCTCTGGACGTAAAAAATTTGACCCATATCGTCAGGGCCAGGGTGGCTTCGGCAATGGTGGATTTGGTCATGGCGGTGGCAGCTTGTATGGAAGTGGCGGATTCGGATATCGCGATAGTGAGTGTGGTTGTGGTATGTTGATAATATCGACTTTGTTACTGTTACTCTTTATTTCAGGGGACGACTGTTTCAATCTGTTTTCCAATCGGAAGCTGGTGAAAGCTGATCCGTACGAACGCAGATCTGGCATCACGTTGGAAGAGTGTCGAGAGCTGTGCATCGCCGATTCCGGATCTGTTGACCACTTCGTTTGCAGGTTATAGGTTGACCATGATGCCTCCGTCGTCCAAATGTAATTTTCAGACGTCTGACTGTCATCAGTTTCACGGTTTTACTATAGGGCGTTTGTCTACGACAAGCTTCGGAATGTATGCGACTTGTTTGCCCACACCGCGCACAGCTATTTCGCCAACGGAAAGCTGGTCAAGGCATACGGAAAGGATTACTACGAGAAACGAAAGAACTGCACCCTTTCCACAACCTCCTCCAGTACTTCTGCTACGTCTGGAACCAGTGGGACAACTGCATTAACTACGCCGACTACCACTACAATTCCAATCACCGGTGAGACATTTGGCTATGTTATTCATGAAACGTTTTCAAGCATCTGGGCAATTCCGTACATACTGTAGCTTCATTCGTATGATTTGGCTTAGGCTTAGATTCATGCCCAACCGGCAGAGTGACTCGCTTCTCCAGGATTGACAACATGCTACTGGCTGGATTTGATGATGTTCCATTAGGTCCAATAGGCGTAGAACAATGCATAATGGCATGCCGCTTCGATCCGGTATGAGCATCAGGCGTACTAATTATACAAGCTGTGTTTTTCCTGCTACAAAACAAATCCTTGCCATTTTTTCTGCAAAGGCATGCCGGTCCATGGATGTGCGCGGTGTTCAGTGCACTCTCTCCAGAGAGGCGGCTATCCCTGTTGGAATTGGTCAGCTACAAACGGGAGTCTCCGATGGCATTTACCTTGAAAAACTTTGTGCTACAGGTACCAAAAGCTTGATTTGATGGGTGCAAATTGTATCTTGTTTCACTGTTATGTCACCGGATCGGATTCGGATAGAACGCACCAAGTTACGTAGGATATAGAAAATTCCAGGTTCACTGACGCAGAGTTGCCAGGAAACTTTCAGTCGGTTTCCTCAAATGATACTGGCGGGTGTGGCTCTTTCGGTACAGACAGCGCGCACTTTCGAGGAGTGCTACAATCTATGCGTCAGCACTCATGCACGTCTTGGAATTCCTTGCAATTCTGCCATGCTCTACTACCAAGTAAGTGCTATACTGTTAAAACCCAACGATGTGGAATGTACTTAGCTGTCCCTAATTTTGGAGGTTTACTGTAATTTTTCGTGTATAGCCCCCTGGGGCTATATGATCGGTAAGCCCCGATCAGGGGGGCTATATTCGAGAGGGGGCTATACAAAAGGTGGGCTATATGAAAGGGCATTTTGCATTAGTGACCAAAGTAAGGTTTTTTGACCTCCTGAACTCGTTTTTCTGGTTTATTTTGCATGTTTTCAAGCTAAAGTGGTCTAAAACAAGCTATTCTTGCGCAAAAATTATCATTTTGGGCTATGATCGGCCATGTCTGATGGGATGGCCAAGAGGGGTGAAAACCAAAATGTATCCAAAACTGTCCCAAATGATTTGCCATCAACTGCTATGGCTAGAAACACGTCGAAAACGTTGCTTTCAGCTGTAGAAACGTTAATTTTCGTCGTTTTTCTCGGTCTCGGATATGGGGCTATATACGAGTACAAATGACGATAGGCACCGATTAGGGGGGCTATATACGAGGGGGGCTATATTCGAGGGGGAAATACACGAAACATTACAGTATGTCAGTAGTACGTTACGTAGTACTACGGCCTGTCAAAAATAACCAGACACGCTACTGTACTGTAGGAATCGGTGAATAACTGCATCTTGAACAACGAAACCAGAAGCACGCTGAGAGACGCCTTCATACAAGAACAAACAGAACAAGTGGACTATTTTGAACCCGGCTGCATTTTCAGTCGCGTACCGTTTCTCAATCGACCACCCTTGGTCGCAAGTGACGGATTGAATTCGAGATTTCTGATTAATCGATTCCTGAGCACTGCCTTTAGGAGTGGTAGGTCAGGTGGATGTCTTCTGTACATATTTTTGCATTCCAATGTGAAAGTTTCATCATGATTTAGCTACCCGCTACCTATTACTTGCAGCGATCTTGAAACCAGAGAGTGACACTGCGAAGCTTGAGGAGACTGTAAAGTTGGAATCGTCCGCGAATATTTCGACGTCATCTGACAATCGTGCGGAGCAGTGGACAGTTTGGTCTCCGTGTCACCAAATGCAAGCAGGAAAAAGCTTTCGGTTCAATGTCACGTGTCTTCGCGATTTGGAAGGGGATTGCGCCATGCAAATGAGAACTTGCAACCAGCCCGCGCCCCCAGGTAATACATAGTTGTAATTTTGCGACACTTGGCCTTTGGTCTGCGACGTACTTACGTCCAACGTGTGAATCGGCGTACTACATCTCTAATCTGAACGCGGAGGAGGCATGAGTGATTTCTTCATACCGGTACGTCGGTACAGTTATGTGACCTCTGATTTTGTTCGTACTCGCAGTGTCTGGTGGTGACTTCTTTCTGAGCCCGTTACTCAAGTTGGACAAGAAGCACGTGGCTTGCCTTGATCGCGTCTGTTGTCCAGTGTTCGCCAGTTGTCGAATAGGGTTAGAAATGGTCTTTGCAGAAAACAAAGCATTCTGGTGCACGAATCCGTGCGAGCCGAAGTAATAGCCGTTAGCACTATTTTTGAAGTCACGTCAATTTTGCCGGTTGTAGTGACAATAAAACTGTATGCGATTTGATAACTATTATTGCAACGGCGCCATGGGTATGAATGTTAACAAACAGCTTGTACCTAACACACTATGTATTTATTTATCCTAAATTGTGGTGATATCTGTAAAGTTTAAAGCAATGGTTTCCACTATCAGCAACAGCAACGCATCCGTCGGTAGTGATTGTGAGTCCTTGTGGTCCGTATATTGGGTCCTGGTAGGTATTGACTACTGAGAGAAACTTGCCTTGGCTATCAAACACCTAAAATATACCAATAAAATTGTTTGCATTATATTCTATCAAATGGCTACAGTATAAGATGTGCCAGAGAATCGAACCCGCCACCTTTTGCGTTTCAGTCAAGCGCCAGAAACCGTGTACCTGTATTCGATTGTTTCCCCAATCAGTCACCAGAATATTTTGCTGGCTGTCGATTGCGATGCCAGTTGGTGCGACGAAATGACCTGGCGTTATTCCGTTCGACCCGAAAGCAAACAGAAATTCGCCGGTGATGTCGAATACTTTAACGCAGTGGTTGTGGAAGTCAGTGACGTAGAGATTATTGCGTCGATTTACCGCGACGTAGTGTGGGCCCGCCAACTGATACGGCTGCGTTCCCCGTGTACCGAATTGTCGTACAAGTTTAACGGAAGAGGTTGACTCCAGTTGCTGATATACGTAGATGACACTGGCTTTGTTGTCTACAACCAGCAGGTGCCGACCACTTTGATCTTCGGCTACGCCGCGTGGACCTAGCATTTTGATGCAGCCGAATCGGCTCAGAAATTTGCCGTCACCAGCAAAAATATTGACTAGGCGATTTTCATAGTCGGCAACGGCCAGACGATTGCCGGAAAGTGGAGCGACTCCAGTTGGACGCTGAAGGGCGCCGGGTACTCGACCTCGCTTCCCGAAACGAAGGACGCAGTCACCATCTCGATTAAACGCCTGTGAAAATAGTGAGCGAAATCGTCATCGAAACTGTAGTGTAGCAGTCTGCATACAAACGAAGAACGGTACTTTCCATACTGCTGTCGTATGGTACGTACGTACTATATTATGCTGTACAGCTTTTGCGTACAGTGAATCAATGCAGATATACGTATGTTCATACCTGCACGCATTGCAGATTGCTGTCAGCCACAACGACCTTTCCGTCCGGTGTGGAACAGATTCCCTGTGGATTCGTGAACTGTCCTTTAAAGCGCCCTCTACTTCCGACTTTGAGCATTAGATCGTCTTGCCCGAACCGAATGCCATAATCATATCCATGGTCACTCGCAGTGTTCAGTGTTTGCATGCCATGCACAAGGCAGTTGTTAGTGCGATACTGTTCCAAGCTGACGCAGCGCAGAGGAAATGGACTGCCTCGAATATGACGCCCATAAATTTTGATAGAGAGCATGAATGATCCAGTTTGTTTGAGTCTGTAGCTGATTTCCGCAGCTTTGTTGACATTGTCCGTGGCCTGGATTCGTATGATACTACTTCCTTCTGCTATCTTGACACCAAGTTTGGATAGCACTGCAACCTCCAAATGCTTCATGTCTAGCGGCAATGGCTCGTCGTACTTGCGAGAGCGTACACCTACCGTCACTGTTGTCAGCTGATTCACACAGCAGTACCGTAAGCCTTCCCCGTATGCCCATGTTTCAGAATCAAGTCTGAGCGGCGTAGTCACAGCTCCGAGCTTCTTCAAAAGTTCCTCGCATTGATCGGAATAGGCGGAATAGAACTGAATAGTAGCTTTCTCTTCGGAATCCTGCTTATCCAAAGCTGATAGTCGAGCTCCACCTCCGCCTCCGCTGCACAGTTCACTCATCAGATTTTTGAGATTCGCACGGGATGCCTTGATTTGAGCAAGTTTGTGATTGGGAGTTACAGTCGTGTCAAGTTTAGCTGCAATGTCGCCAGTGCTATTGCTCTTAGCTGCTGCATCATGCTTGCGAATGCGAACAGCTGCATGAATTTTGGCAATTGCGTCCTTTCCAGCTTTTTGACTTTGCTCTAAGTCCGCTCTTTTATTCGTCGCCGCATGGCGAACGTCAGCCAGCAGCATCCGCTTTCGATTGGCCAACCGAACGCCCAGGTCATCAAAATAGGCTTCGATTTCCCGGAGCGCTTCGTCGGATTTTCGATCTAGTGATGCGACATGTGTATTCAATTGACGCCTTCGCAGTTCGAGCTCACGTGCCAATGATTGCAGTTCAGAGCGTAGCTTACGCTCCGTCGCTTCTTCCTCCCGTATTGCGTCGCGCAGCAGCACCACTTCATGGGAGCTGTGCTGATAGGAGCTATCCACGCAATCGTCACATAAAGCTCTTTCACAGTTCCTGCAGTAGAGGCGTATGAGGCAATGGGAATGTAAGTCACATCTCTCTTCCATTTGGGAGGAAGTGGTCGACGAATGAAGGCTGGGAAAATCCTTGGAATCCAGCGCATTCCTTACCACATGCCGTGTATTATTCATCTGTGAAAACGAATGTCTATTGGCACAGGCGGCACAGAGCCAATTTGAGCAATGGTCACAGGTCCAATGGGCATCATCTGAGGAATGACATTCTCCACAGATGGGCAGCAGCTGAAGACTGATGGCATGTTGCGTGGTATTTGTATCAACACCACTGTCACCCATCTCTCGATCGCTTTGCGAAGAAGACGCACGTGCGATGGAATTTGAGCAGCTCAGCTGCATATTGCCCTTATCGTTACGATTCTGGTTCCGTGTGTACATAAACACATACAAATAATTGTATGAAGAGCAATCGCTGAATCTACAAACGCTATTCAAATAGCAATATTAATTTATGATTCAACATACAGTACGCCTACAAGCTTTAGCTTTTTTCCACGCAGTTAATCACAGGCAGTTTGCAGCGCTAGCGGTCTCATGAGGAAAATGACTATGCGGCGGCAGCAGAAATCAGACAACAATGGTCAAGCCTGTTCCATAGCGGACAACAGCTTTGTCCTTGAGCGGATCGCAGACGCTTGTTCATTCCCGTTTGAAAACCGATATGAGATTACTTTAGCATTGCTTATATGCGTATGTATTGTACGTATGCATGAACTTCTCTTATATGCTCAAAGCATGATGAAAATTGAATACTACGCAAGCAGCCTAATTACACTTTTTGACAAGTCGAGTTGTGACCAAGAAACAAGGTTAATGCGTTGCCAAGGCAGAATATAAAATTTCAAGCAATCTTGCTTTATCTACACAGAGGTATACAGATAAAAGAACAGAAGCATTGTTGAAGTTGACCATAAGATTACGACTGCAGACTTTATGGACATTTACATTTCACAGATAATAGTGTTGTAATAAAAACACCAGCATTTTTTCTTCGGCTACTACATAGCTTGTGTACGTTGTATGTACGTACTCAGTTAGTACATAGAAGGTGGCATGAGTACGTATGGTGCAGTACGAAATATCACTACAGTACGTATTGTACACTACATAAAAATGGATATCGTATGACGAAAGTTCAAATACATCAAAAGCAATCTCTACTTTGTTTCATAATTTCGGCTCATTCATTCATAAGATAAGATACTATTCACGTGTCTGTGCACGGAACGCGAGAAGAATGGCTGGCAGCTGGCTACAGTTAGATACTGGATCATCAAAGTTCCATCTACAGTACATAAGCACTACGCAAGCTAAATAATGCTAATTAGACTTTCTCTTTCTCTCCACTTCTAACGCGTTCGAACATTCCATAAAAATAGTGCAAAGAAAAAAGCGCGAAGACAGGTTGCAGATACAGTAAGTAGCAATAATCAACACTTCCACACTAAGAATGTACACCTACACCCCAAAATAACCATTCAAAATAGTACTGCGAGGACCGCTGAAAAAACGAGCAGTAGACGCTCCGAAAAAGCACACAAATTTGAAACCACGCACATTTTTTTATAAGCTCAGGCGTTTACGCGTAGAAAAATGTGTGTGGAGAGTCTTTCCTGCAGGTTCTTATAGCAATCCTCGTGGTACTCAATGTAGCTACAGTAACCTAGTATTCTCACCAACTGTTCACTCCATTAGGCAGCTTGAGCACAGAAATTTTAACCCCTTCATAGCATAACATACTATCATACGTACGTACACGTTGATCAACATCTGCGACGGACTCAATACACACCCAAACAGAATAGTGTCATAATCTGACTTGTTGTTATATTATATATCCTCTTCCTCTAGAGCAGAATCATCACAAAGGACTACGATGCCAAATAAGCACATAATCTTGCTAAAATCACGACGATCGCTAGAAGTTTACGTGCGTACATACATATACAGTAGAGTAGAATCGTGCCGTACATACCAGCATACACGCTACAAATATCTGCCAGCCGCCACAGTACAACATGAATGCACTAACAGGAAGCGGCGACAGGTACACATACACACAAAGAAACAGTCACACAAATGACGAGAAAAACGAGACAACCATAAAAATATAGCAATGGCCTCAGGCTGTAACTGCGTCGAATTCGACCACTGTATTACACGACTTTTCATCTCCCACACATAGCTCATTCATATGCGTCTAAATCGCAGGATGTGCATTCGTAAGTACGCCTCTGTCACAACATCTATACGTCACGGACATCTGTGCGCACCGTGGGACGCATACGCGCAGCTAAGAGTCACTCCATGTCCATACACAAAAATTGCGCTTACAAGACAAAAAATATTAACACAGTAAATAGTCCATCAGCTGGAAGGTCACCCATCGATGTAATCTATAAAGCGACCCGTTACATAGGGAATTCATATAACAAAACGGTACTGTGGGTAAACTCGACCACCTATCCATGTGGAATGAGCGCCTTCAGTAGTACTGTCCTAGATGGCCCGGTTTACCTCACGATACCATGCGTCATTTACACAAGACACTCTTTCTTGTCTTGTGAGTATTAGAGACACCAATGAGAATAACTTTCCAGCTCACAGACTTACTTTACATTTGGTGTCTTTTGAAACTTGTACTGAAGTATGACAAACAGAAAAACAATACGCTTACCGAACTGATAATATACATACACATATTGACACAAGCGTGGCTTGAATAACAATATCAGTAATAGCTCATCTCCATACCAGCTTACGTATACCCTCTTCATGAGCACGTAGAAAGCCTCCCTTCCCTACACGCTCGTAAAGGTACATATCAGATTCTCAAACCTAACAAACAACAAACAACGCCCGCGGCAAGAAAACTGTAAAGAAAACACCGAAGCGACACACCCTATACAAAAAATACCGCATTTGCAGCTCATGATTTTAACATTCGCACTACTATTTTGAAGCTGACTTATCTTTCTCCTGCAAAGAAGCCCGACTTTTCCCGCAAGTAACAGCCTAGGCTCTTTATCTGTTCATAACTACTGCTACGCACGCAACATACTCACGCAAACAATAAATACACTGCAGCGCGAATAGAGCGTCCACCCACAAAGCGTCCACAGTATGCGCGTAAAAGTAGTAGGCCAACTTATAGTCCGTTAGCTACTAGGTACCGGGTGTCCCAAATCGGTTTTGCGCAAAATAGTCTCTTTTTTTACTGTTGTCGCTGACTTCTTTCGCACAAATGAGGAACGCGAGTTTGCAAAGAGAGACAAAATAAATAAAATAATATGACAGGAAATATTGCGTCAATGGCGGGAAAATACAAAGTGAGCTGAGCTCTACAAGTGTACTCAAACCGATTCGGAACACCCACAACTTAGAATCTAACGGACTACAATCGTACATACGCATTACACAAGCCTCCCGGTGAAGTTTCCACTTCTACTGTTGCTTCGGTTCCTCAGATGAATTGAAGATCACGGCCTCTGCAAAAAACAAACATGATATCATCAACCTCTACGCGTAGCATAGCCTAGTTTTTTTAGTACTACGTACGGTGCAATACAGCAATTCTGTAGAGATGTACACAATCGTCGTACGTGCTGCATCTTATCAAACTAGCAATAATAGGTAATCACTAGTGCGCTACACACGGAGCGAGTAAACTCACGGGGAATTCCCCGTACGTATGCGATGAAGCATAGGGAGGCCAGTGAATTCACCGTGAGTTTGAAACTCGCCGTGTGGACACGTGAGAAAAATTTTGCGCTTGGGAGCAAGTGAGAATGCTCCACACAAAAAATAAAACTCGAAGTTCAAACTCACCGTCGAATTCACCGTGAGTTTACTCACCACGTGTGTAGCCCACTACTGCTACGTGTAGGTTAGGCCAGGCTAGGCTACCTATAGGTAGAGTTCGCTTGCAGTATGCACGTACTCTTGCAGAAAACAGTACGTGAAGCACGGGAAGAAATACGCGTTTGTCTTTCTCCGCAACGCTGGCAAAGTCCCATATAGCAAGCACTGGTTGGAGAAACTATAGCTTACTATAGTAAGTAGAACTGGAATTGCTGGGACCCATGCATTATTTATCTCCGGTTCTAGCGACCGTAGAGCAAAGCGGTTAAAAATCTCTCGATAACTTTAGCTCGCCTCGAAAATAAAAAAAACCGCATGCGTCTACGTGCCCTCTGTGTCGAGAAATCGCCAAATTCCTTAAGTACTAAAAATGTACACTTTTTTCGATTATTCAACATAACTGAACAAGCTGCAAATACTTTTTCATTAAAACTAGCCTATCCTATGTAGAATTTGATGCAGATTTCAAAAATAGTATTGGTGTTTCAAAAAATTTAACCCCTACCCAAAAATTGTCAAAAATATACAAATTTTGCAAAATTAAATACTAGGGGTTAAATTTTTTTAAAACACCGATACTGTTTTTGAAATCTACCCCAAATTTTACATAGGATAGGCTACTTTTAATCAAAAAGTTTTTGCGGCATTGTTCATTTATGTGGAATAATCGAAAAAAGTGTACCTTTTTAGTACATTTTTAGTACTTAAGGAAATCGGCGATTTCTCGACATAGAGGGCACGTAGACGCATGCGGTTTTTTTTATTTTCCAGGCGAGCTAAAGTTATCGAGAGATTTTTAACCGCTTTGCTCTACGGTCGCTAGAACCGGAGATAAATAATGCATGGGTCCCAGCAATTCCAGTTCTACTATAGTAAACCTCCAATGCTTGTCTCTCCCAGCTTACGTTTGGAGCAGGCGTTCCACGCATTGTGGAAGTACCGGACCAGTTTCAAGTGGGCGGGGGTCAGCTGTGAGGGGTGAACAGCCTTCTCTGCTTCGTCCGCCTCCTCCTCCTCGTCGTCAGAGAAGCTTCCGAAACAGAACTGTCCTCCGCTGGCCGTCCGCCCTTCCTCCTCGTCTCCGAAAAAGCCCTTATCCTCGAACACCACTGATCCCTGTGCAGCGCCCGTCACAGAGGAGGCTGGAGTCGTCTCTCGCTTCCTCTCGCCAGAGGGCAGCCGCAGCTCCATCTCTTCCCCGCTGCTCACTCGTAATATCACAGCCTTTCCTCCTGCATCAGTCTCCTTCCTCGTCCTGCTCTCTTCTGCAGCCACAACTGCCGTCTCCTGCTTTCCCTCCGCTTCCCCCTCCTCCTTTTTGAAAGCAGTAGTCAGTTCCACGGACTGTTGCTGTTGAGCAGCTGAAGAAGAAGCAGCAGCAGCAGTAGACGCGTCCTCTCCTTTCCCAGTAGTGTCGGAAGAGCCTTGCGGTGCTTCCTCAGCTTTGTTCGCCGTCTTCTTCCCTTCAGCAGCCGGCTTGATGGCAGTGTTAGCGGTGAGGGTGGGTGGCGTCGTTTTCGGGTTGTGACTGCTGACGGGTTGTACGGCGTTGGCGTAGCTCCGGGTGGGTGCTGCTTCCTTCGCTCCCCCTCCTCCCCCTGCTCCTCCGCCTCCCACTACTCCTTTCTCCGTCCCCGGATTCCGATCCCCCGCCTCCTTGTAGCCGACTAGGGCCGGAGTGGAGGTGGGAAGCTTGGGAAACGTGCATATGTCCTCCAGTTCTACCGCCGAGGTGTCAGCAGAAAGGGCGCCCGCTTTGTCGGACGAGGAAACGGGTCGCTGATGAGAAGCAGGAGGGGACACAGCAGCCGTAGTAGGAATAGCCGGATTGGATAGGCGATGCTTCTTGCTCGGCCACTGCGGCTGATTGGGCGTTGCGGCGGCGGCGGCGGCGACGGGAGGCAGCGGCTGCATCTCATTGGACCGTCGACGAGTGCGAGGCGGAAACTGCGCCCCTCCTCCTCCTCCGCTGGCGTGATGAGCGAGCAGAGGCGTCGCCGCTAACACCAGAGGCGGGGTCAGACTACGTGAGCCTAACAACAAACCGAGAAGCACAACAGCACATGAAAAAAAAGAAAGCCAGGGCCTTTTTCAGGCCTGCTATGTTGGATTCATCATTCGTGTGCTGATAATACGTCCCCAGAACGGAGAAGTTATGAAGAGAAGTGAACTACGTACTCAACTGTGTGTGTGCTCACCGAGACTGCTGCGAGTGGTGACGGCCTGTCTCCGCTTGTGTTTCTTCTTGGTTTCTACTACGTGGAACTCTTCCGCCTGTGGTCTGGGCGGCAGCTGCTTCAGCTTCTCCTCCAATTCCTGATCAGTCACATACAAACCCAAGTCGTTCAGATCGAAGCTTCCCTCCTTCTCCTTCGTCTTCTCCCACACCTGCAACAATTACCCAGCGGGCACTCTCCATAACGTACAACATACTGCACAGTAGTGTAGTGTGCAATTTTTTTAGCATAGCTCGGCTACGATAACTTGTCCTGCGGCCGGATTTAATAGAACGCACAAATGCAAAGGGCATTGGTCCCCCCCCCCCCTCCCCCTATTGAATTCAACTGAACAAGTAGTTATCGTTGTGGAGCCTTACGTCCACCTCTCCCCACCTCGTCTCGCTTTTCTTCCACGCTTCCTCTGTTTTCCATCTCCTCCTCCTCCTCCTCTCCCTCCTCTGCTTCTTCCGGCTGTTCTTTCTTGGGCGTGTTGCTCTGAGCCTTCTTCTTCGCCTTTCCGTTGTTGCCGGTGCTGCCTTTGCGTTCGTTCTGCTGCTGGCCTTTCTTGCCTTCCACGTACGCCACGGCTTCGTCCAAGTTCTGGAAGTTCTTGAAGCCTTCTATCTGCTGCGAGACGATGGTGCTCTTGACGGCGCAGGTGCGCAATCGCTTCCGGCCTTTCTTTCGCCCGGCTAAGCCTACAATCGCATTCAACACTGCGTAAGGACATGTCACACGTGAAAAAAGCCTCCAAAATGGGGAGAAGTCGATAATGAAACGCTTATATTTCTAGTCCGTCCCCTTCGCAACATGAAGCTTTAACGGCCAGCCCGAATAGCACGTACGTACGTACGCATGTAAAATACTAGTTAGTAGTCAGTCACATTGCCAGTGTTACCTTGTTCCTGGGTGCTTTCCAGAGGCGGTGAGAAGCGTCCGCCTCTGTTGTTGTTCTGAGCCAGCAGTTGCTGCTGAGTCAGTGCCGGAGTCATCAGGAAAGGCGCCGCACTGTGCAGGCCCCAATTCGGCTGCTGTGCTATCACTGGAATGGTACAAAGGAAAAAGCTATTCACCCTTCTTCACCATCCATTGTCTCTGTTGTTGCGCGTGTGCTGCTTACGTTCCGTGTGTTCGGATGCTGTGGTGGTGCTGTTGCGTTGCTCGGTGAGGTCGTATTCGCCTTTGGTTCTCTGCTTCTTGTTCTTCTTTCGGGATTCGGTGGTGGCGCTGGTTCCAGTTTCGCTGGCGGTTTCCTCGGGTGAGTAGCAGCCGTAGCCTCCTTCCACCATCTGCTGCTGGTGTTCCGGTGAGTTCTCGTGCGACGACAGCAGAGGGTCCAGTTCGCGACACTCGTTCGCCGGATACACCATCCGCATACCACCGCTGCAACAAAAGACACGCCGTAACAACACGTGTGCCTAACAATCTTTGTCAGTTCTGTAGCCTAGAACAGGTGAAACATCTCTGGTAGTAGAAGCTGCGGTTGCTGCGTACCATAGTGATATTCGCCTGCGTAACTATTGCGTACTGCATACCTATACTGTACGACGTACACAAATATAACACTCTTGCGACACATGTACTAGTTAGTGGTAGTAGTAACCTGGCGTGGTGATGCCAGCCGACGATGGCGGGGTCTTGGTGTGGTGGTTCTGGTGGGGCTCCGACTCCGGTGAGTGCGGCTGTTCCGCCTCCCGGCTTGCTGGCGTTACCCGTATCGTCGATGAAAGGAATCTCTTTGCTCTCCTCCTCCTTCTGCTTCTCTTCCGTCGCATTGTGAATCTTGCCCTGCGTACGCAGATCGTCCACCAACTGGCCAACGTCCTCGTTCTTCGTGATCTACACAACAACCAGGAGCTACTTCTCTCACCCCTCTCCTCATACAATACAGTATGATGTTATGTACCTTAGGTACATACCTGACCGCAACCTAGTGCCAGTGCGTACATATAATATCTACTCCATGCTTCTCACACTCGGCAATCTGTCACACATGAGGGGGTTAGCTTACGTAAATTTCGCTGTCTTGCAGCAGGGGCAGATTGAGCGTATGATCGACCGGGGTGGAAGAAGGCATGACGATAGCACCGGCTGAGAGCTGACGATGATGCTGCTGACAGGCCGGCTGCTGCTGAGAGCAGCAAGTACTGCTACTGGACCCGTAAGCAGGGGAAGAAGGCGCTGGCTCCTCCGTGGACCAGGGCGAAGAAGAGAAGGAGACGAAGGGGGGCAGCTGCTGCTGCTCCGGAGCCGAAGACATAGAAGCAGACGCCGCCGCCGCGTGGTTCGCCGAAGAGCAGAAACCACTAAGAGAAGGACCGGGCGGTAAGGACTTAGGACGACCCACCTACAGCCACAAAAGAAGACCACGAAAGCATGTAGGATACGCAGAAAATGTCATGGATTACAAGCGGTTCACGTTCACATAGAAACGACTGTCCATTCATTCCATCCTACGAACCAATCACCGTTGCCTTGTACACGTTTCCGTGTGAACGGAGAAATATTATACCCCATCCAGCGAGAGTTGTCTTTATAGGCGTTTGCTCGTGCTGCGAACAATAGAAATTTATTCACAACTCTCTCCGCGTTTCATGTATTCCTACTCTGCAGGAGTACTGTACATGTAAGTTGCGCATCACGGGAAAAGCCCCACAGACAACTCTCACTGGAGACAAACGATACCGGCAACCGTTTATTATGAATTGTACACTGCTGTGCTGTTTATATGCCCTGCCTCGGGCTTACCGAATTGACTTGAGGCACATTATTGAATGAGCTGGCGGCGCCTTGACGGTAGATTATCTTCGAAACTACAACACATACAACAGCGTGGCGGTACAACATACACATCACATCACAGTCTGACGCATATCGGGACTCTTCGCGTTTGCCCCTGTGGCGGAGCGACGTACCGTGCGTCCGCACTGGAGCGGCGGTCACGTACTCCGATAATTTTCCTGTTGTTTTTGGTTATGGTTAGACATGGCCGAAGAGGCAGTGAGCAGCCCAGTCTCCTCCGCAGGTTTCCAGCCCTCTTCCAGCTTCCTCGACCACGTACGTACACACAGTACGCAGGTAAATAAACAAAAACAGCAGGAAAAATATGGAGGACCAGAGCGGCCGCCAAAGTGCCCCAACACCTCAGACTAAGTTCGGTTCCCAAGATCTAACGCTACGCTGTGCCCATACAAGTCTCATCGTGTTTGCGCTCCTGTTGCTGTATTTTGGCGTTTTCCGTCTGCTTGAGCTTCTCCACAGCTTGAGTCATGTCATTTTGAGCAGTAGCTGCAGGACTGGAGGAAGAGGCAGTCACGTGCTTCATAACGAAGTCTCCGTTCACTTGGCCGTCGCCGTTCTCAGTTCCTTGTTCAAGAAGGCTGTCGCACTCGTCTACTTCTTCTCTGCCATTTGCCTGATCAGAAGAAGATGAGTTGCAAGCGACCGCATTGAGAAGTTCTTTAAAGTTATCGTCAGACATGGCTTTGAGGTAGCTGCTTCGAAGAGGAGATTCAGAAGCCGACACCTCCTGCAAATACCAAATTACTATTTGCCTACCATCACACAAATTCGGGCAACCCATCCGAAAGTACATATCTCCTCTTGAAAAGGCGCAAGGCAAAACTAATGAAACTTGATATCCAAATGATCCTTTGGCTTTTTCTGTCTCAAGATTGCACAGTTTCGCTTTACTGACGAAAGATCAGTGGAGGTGAGCCGAATTTTCGTATGGCCCCAGTTACCCCATTCTTCTACCAGTCGAACGAACTGTTAGAGGTAAAGATTAATTCTGTAGTCTTCGAACGAAGACGTTCGAGTCTACATTTCAATCACAGCTTTCACTGGCCAGCTAATGATTCAATTCTGCCTTAGCAAGCCGACACTTACCTTCGATTCACTATTGGATTTCTGGCGCTTTGGCGAAGGCATTCTGGTGGTCACAGCAGAGGCTCCGTCTTATGCATGTCCTTCTATCCACGCCAAAGGGCAGTTCAGGTGTTGCGATAGAAGTACGTACTCGTACTCTCCGTCCCTTGTACCTTCCCTTTTTCGCTGTTTTGTTGGCTGGGAGGATGTGTGGAGAAATGAAGCAGAGTAGAAGCTAGGCACTTACTGAATGTAGGTTGACTGGTAGGTGGACGTGATGTCAGCGATATGATTGACCAGAGCTGACTTGGATGTGAAGGATAAGGAAAAAAGAATTCGCAAAAATACGCAAAGTCAGTCCGTTAGATGTTTGAAGGAAGAGTGACCCAAACAGAAATGTGACACGTCGATTGGCAACGTTCCAGCTGGAGAGAGCCTAAACACGGACAATCGAATCTCATTTTATAGCGAGAACGCGTCAACTGGCATGGATCCGCCACAAAATAATAAAATGACGGCGAATATGGCTCTGTCCGAGATTTTTCAAGCGTTGTTCTTCCGTATCCGCAATGTGGCGTCCGTCGCATCCGTTATCATCTGCTCCGTCCATCTTCCCGGTCCCGCCTCTTCAGTCTTCGCACATGGACAACGTTTCGCAACCGCCGCAGCAATCCATGCATTTCCCATCATTTAGATTAGCCGCACGAGGGACAGGCTACCGAAGCGAACGAAGACGCGTAACGGATTACGGTAGGTTACATATGTAGTAAAAACGAAAATGACGACGCAACGCGCGTGTCGTCGTCTTCGTTCGCTTCGGGACCCTGTCCCTCGTGCGGTTAATCTAAGTGATGGGAAAAGCTTGGATCGCGAAGGAAGGAAAGTCATGCCATGGACATCTATAAACAAGGACTTGAAACGTGGACTCCTAAAGAAATGCAGGACCTAGGTGACGTATAGTAAGGAGACAACAACCACACTCCACTGGACCACAATCAGTGTACGTAGGTATTCATGCTTTGGAAGGAATATTACTGTCAACCAAACCAATCACTTTAGCATAATTTGCAGTACGGAATTGCATGAACGAAATGCTGGCTGGCTACAGCTTCATATTCATGATTCATGTAGGGAATGTAATACTTTTTATCATCATTCATCCCACTGGAAGTAAACCAGCCGTATTTTCCCGTTGGTGTCAGAGACTTGATGGGGTGCACTTACACACATCCAATAGACAACCTTTGGTGTCAGAGACTTGATGGGGTGCAGCTTACACACATCCAGGGGTATACAGATAGCCTATGAAAATCTGGGACGCAAAAAAACAAGGCGGAGCCCCAGCCGCCGGAGGTATGGGGGTCTGAGCCCCCAGCGGGGGTCCCGATGGCAGCGCCCCTGGGAATTTTTATTCAATTTTGTTTGTTGCTTCCTTTTATTTTATCCGGTCAGTCAGTACGACAACAACATGAATAGAAACGGCAAGACATTCACATTACTTTCGAAGTTCATCGTGGCCGCCCAACAAATCTCTAGTAGCATCTGAAAAAATAAGTCCAGATAATTAGGAGCAGCACCCTGCATTCGATAGTGATTATTAACTACCTAATGTCTGTCTACTTTACAGCTTACCTACCTAGAAAGAGCTGTACACAGTTGGCACAAAGGAATTCAGGCGCAGTTTTAATCTCAATTTTCTCTTGCAAAAATATACAACAAACACAATAACATTAGCATTTTATGGCTAAGCACATACCTACCTACTCCTAAGCTTATTCACATCGTATCGTACTCCTATTTAAAAAAAAATTACCACCAGAAATGGGTGAGATCGCATTTATTTACCGCGACGCAAACGTGCGCTTTTTCCTATAAAATGGTGACGTTTATTTTCATGCCAGATTTTTCTTTTTTAGCCACGTAGGAGGTAGTGTGAAAGAATGGCTCCAAAATAATAAATCTGCATTAAAATATTCAAAAAAAGAGTGCTTACTATGTACGTGCGCAGCGTAAATGCGATGCGACCTCGCCCATATCACTAGAGGTGGGAGAGGAGAAATACGGTCGCATGCTTTACAACTGCTTGACTCGGAACCTACGTAGGTGTGTGGAAGAAGAAGAACGGATTCTCTTAACAAGAGTGGAAACTCCTATGTACACGTACGGAAGAAAACGAAACGGACAAATATGCTGCCCACCTATAAAGACAAAAGAATATGGACGCATTGTAAGGATAGATAGTCTGTACAGTAGTATTTACCCATGCATAGCCCCATGGGGCTATGCAAAAATTGAGAGGTCCTATATGGTAGTATAATATAGGTTCGACCTGAACTCGAACTCGAACTCGAAAAAACCTTAATTTTTTCGTGAACCTGAACTCGAACTTGAACTCAAATGGGAAATTTTTGAGAACCTGAACTTGAACTCGAACTCAAATTCATCAAAAAAATTAATTAAGGTTCTCAGAATTAAGGTTCAATTAAGGTTCATTAAAGTTCAATAAGGTTTTATTGAGGTCCATTCAAGTTTTTTGTATGCCTATGGAATTATTGTAAGAAAAATCCCCGCCCTTCAGCTATACCTTGAAGCCAAAAAGGTCGAATTGGCACCTTGGGCATACAAAAGTAATGGAAAATTGCAAAAGTGAGTGAACTAAGTGCTGACCAAGAAGAATTTTCCCCATTTCCACGTATAAATATTGTATGAAAAATTGAACCTGAACTCGAACTTGAACTCGAAAAAACCCTAATTTTTTGGTGAACCTGAACTCGAACTCGAACTCTAATTGAAATGCTGAACCTGAACTCGAACTTGAACTCGAATTATCTAAAATTTTGAACCTATATTATACTACTATATGGGGCTATGCATAGGGGGGGGGGGGCTATTCATAGGGGGGGGGGGGGGGGGGGGGGGCTATGCATGGGACATTTTTTATGTTTTTGAGAGGTGCACAGAGGCATATTTTTTAGGTCAAAAGCACATGTTTTAGGGCATAATTGAGGTCAAAACAGGGTTATTCTAGAACAATACACCCCCAAGCAGGCTTAGGCATCTTACATAGCTTGGTGTGGGAGTGGCTATGGGTAGCTTATGACCAGCTCATGTAGGTAGGTTCAGGTACTGTACAGTACATATGGGGCTATGCATAGGGGGGCTATGCATGGGTCATTTTTTATGTTTTGCCAATATGGGGCTTATGCATAGGGGGGGGGGGGGGGGGGCGGCTATGCATGGGTAAATACGGTAATGTAAATGCGACAGTACAGCTTGGTCGGATGGAAGCGTATTCTATCCCCCACTTCTTTATGTATTCCTGGTGACTCCTATACTGGTGGCAAACAGAATATGGGTTGATGATGCAAGTGAAATGGGGCAGAGCACCAATAAAATAAATTCAAGCACCCTAATAAAGACACTGTAGCTCAGCGACCGCGACTAACTTCAATGTATCATGTAAGCAGAGGAGTGGCCGAAATTATATTGCGTTTTTAGGAAAAAAGCTGTGGCTGCGGAGGCTTTTCATGATAAGTATCCGTGCCCCTAGACCCGCCTCTTCGTTGGTCATCATAAATCGGTGTCACCGGCTTCTTGTCCGTCCGGATAGATCTCAGTTCAGCCGATCCTGCAAAAATAGCTTCCATTTTCCATTCAGCCATACGCAAGCGCGAATTTTTTACGGCCAATCAATATCGTATTCAAATTTAGTAAAATACACACAAAGTGGATGGAGCTGCATTTTGCGCCAAAAGACTTTTACCTGTGTCGACATCCTCCAAATAATAAGCGGCTCTCCTAGGTCCTCTGCCGGGACTGCTGCTACCCCTGGACGAGCGATTGGATCGATGTTTGTGTTGGTAGCATTTGAAAATGAGGAAGCAGATGCCTCCCAAATAGCCGGTGACGGTCAACATGATGGTGATGATGCGCAGATCGTTCATGTAGTCCGCCATCCGATTCATATCATCTGGCATCCGCAAGAACTTTGGCATGCCTTTTATCAGCTCTCCCACATCCACGTTCATCCCGTCGTTGTACCCCATGGTTCGGCCTTGCTTCGCTGTTCGTAAGATGTGGTGAGATCTCAGCCAGAGCTGCTGTAAACGGGCTCAGCTGCAAAGATTTCAAATGCAAAAATCATCCAACTGGGCCAATGTTTGTCTGCCGCGCAAGAATAAAAATGCTCCTGCGATTCTTTGCTTCCTCTTCCTTTCATGCAAAGAATTCTTGTTTGGAATTACATCATACATATGTATACCAAACCATATGCAGTTGCATTATTATTCCCGCATGACATTTACAGCATACATTTTTGCACGATTTTGCATTTTTTTACAAAGAAATATAGAATGCAAAAAAACCATAACATGCGAGTCATTTGATTGCGCAGAGTAGAGGCGTTTCATGCTTGCTTACCTTCCGTTTTACAAGCTGAGCACTGAGCAGCTGCAGTAGGCAGCATAGAGAGCAAAATGTTAACCTTCAATCGCCGTTCGCACTGATGCTACATTACTGCATTACTGTACAAAATGTTCAGTTCATGACCCACACCCAACAACCTACCGCACAACCAACACTGTACACACTTCGCCTAACTAATGTTCTTCGCCGTACATACATACTTCTTAATACTTCTCAGTGAAACATAGGAAGGAGCGGTAATAAATGCCATCGTCATTTGTTTGCATCGCCGCGTTGTGCAAGCGCATGTCTCCGTCGCACCGACTGAGTCCGAAGTACGTATGAACAAAATACGGTGGGTGAAACTCGGAGACTATGAACTTTGGATGGAGTGCCTGGATGGATTCTTATCAGGCTGAACTGATGAGAGAAGTTAACCCACGGAAACAAGTCCACCTTGAACGTGCACAGTTTGCGGTACACACACGCACATACGAGCCATGGCAAATAAACAGTCTGCATAAATTGACTCGGAGGTCGATTCAGTAGGTACAGTACGCATCCACAGTGCATGGCTAGGTATGTACAATACATTCCAGTCAGAACGTGGTGGGAAAAGTGTCGCGTGACATTCGAATATCACTAAAGTTCCTGCGCTTACTGCGTGCATGATACCATCAGGACATGTCATGTACTGTATGCCAGTGGTTTTAATTTTTCCAATACTAATTTTAGTAGGAGGAATGTTTCGCAAGCAATCTGAGATGCAATCAAATCAACGTGGGAGCGGCAGCAGCAGGATCCGACGTGACCAGCAAAACAGATGCAATAACCCCCCCCCCCAAATCAAATTTTGTCCTTGTATCCCCCCCTGGTGTTAACCCCCCATTACTGGAAGGACCAATCACTAAAGAGCAAGCAAGCAAGGATCCTGTCGTGACAGTGACCAGCATAGATAATAAAAGGAGACCTAAGACCGTATTGTTGGGGGTAAACCCCCCCTTATCTTCAACCCCCCCCTAGTATAAACCCCATTGGCCAAACAAAACTACCCCCCCGGAACCCCCCCAACAGAAAAACACAACCACACATATAACACAAACAAATAAACACCCCCACACCACCCACCCACAAGCCACCACAATACGAAAAAAACCCCACCCCACCCAAAAACCTCAAAAACATGCCTCTACACACCTCTCATAAACATAAATTTTGTCCTATGTATATCCCCACCCATTGTATATCCCCCCCTAGTGTATAACCCCCCATTGGACCTCTCAATTTTTGTATACCCCCATGGGGCTATACACCCAAAAATACGGTAATTACTAAGATAGAAGCTAAGTGTCTTTGATATCAGATATCAGCACAGCAATAGAAAACGAAGACACGGCTTCCTTTCCTACACGTGTGGAGCTGGACCACCATGCAACTTTCCACCCACAGCGAGATGGCGTGGATTTTCGTTTACAAACCTGATGGCCAATCTGAAAACAGTCACCCTGCCATGATAGGTAAATATGTATGTAGGTTTAAGTAGGGTACTGTTGCCGCCAACCAACCCGGCCTGCCATGGGAATCCAAGTTTCAGAGCTGCATAACTTCAACAAACAACCATTGGACCGATTGATTGAGACAAATTTCTTGAACTCAAATATTAATAAATTTCTTGAGCTTTCCTCTTTCAAATGATCCTACATATTTGGTAGAGATGTAACGGGGACCCGGCTCAGGCTCCGGCTCCGGTAAATCCCGGCATATTTTTGGCTCCGGCTCCAGCTCCGGCTTAATGAAGATGGATCCGGTAGCGGATCCATGGTCTTTATTTGCACTTTCTTGCTGCCTGCTCTTGAGAAAAACGATCTAAGCTTTTTTCATCGAAACCAAGGAGCTATAAGTAGTATAAGTACTTATAGCTCCTTGTCGAAACTGACTAAAAATTATTGCAAAATTTTGAATGCGACTGTTCTGCAGCTCTCAGGCAACCGGCAGCAAACAATATGATCGGTACGGTTGCTCATCTTTTCTACAGAGTTTGCTACCGCGTTTTCTGGGTGTGGATCCGACTTGATCGGCTCAGACCGGGGCAATTTTTCAGATCCGGCTTCGGCTCCCGCCAGCTCCACCACTTTGAAAAATTTCGCCCTGTTACATCTCTACTATTTGGTTCATCATTTGCTGAAACGGCACAAGTAGAAAGGCGCAGTGGCCGGGTTTACACCACAGTACCCTATATGACATTATGTAGGCATTACGGTTGCAGTGAAAACAAGTTATGCAGCATGACACAGTTACGTAGTACCGCTCAGGAGCAATTCCCAGATGCTTCTGCGCTGCTTCCGTGATCGAATGAGCCGCTTTCACCCTACCATCTTCGTGAATATTGATGCCAACCACAGTCACCAGACCACAAGGATCCTTTGACCCGCCGAATGTCATCATCTGATTGCCCAGCGCTTGCGTCAAAATTCGCTGAAAATACAGCTCATCAATGGGCCCAAACCTTCAAAAGTGAAGTACCTAGGGTTAAATTACATATACAAACATAATATTGCACATTTTAGGCAGACATACCTGAAGATATGCAAAACTTGTGACAAAATGTGAGCATTGTATTTCTGCATGGTTAGGCCTTTCATATGCGACAACTTTATTTTGCAAATTAGTCCAATTCGCACCACCAGCTAGCTAACTACCCCATGACATGAACTACCTCATAAACTCCCACACAGAAGGACTAGAGTACAGAACAGACACAGAGCTAAGATTTGTCACGAGTAACCCGATATCTCTCGGCGGCCACGTACTGTACATTACAGCGTACCTCTCTCGGCTTATTGAAGACTGTACAAATTGTGTCCACAAAGTCGGCCATGAAAGCATCAGAGATATTTGGTGTTGGAATATTAGTTTCTATTTTTATCATCGGCATGCTTTGCTGTCGTCGACACTATATTATTGTTTTTGACCTGCAGAGGGCACAACAGAGCAGTCAAAGATGGGCGACAGGGAGATTATGGTAGCCTATTTATTTCGACTATAATGTTTCACGGAGCGGTAAAGAAGGAGATATGGTTTTATTGCTTGATTGTTGTTAATAAATTTTTATCTCCTAATATAGCGATTAGCGAATTTGAACTCCCTCGAAAAAACTAAATTATAATCATCTAATAACTGCAAGGATATGAAAGTTACGTGATCAGTGGACGAGTCGATATCTGGGGGCGCGGCTTTGATCACACCAACCAGCCAACCAACGTTGCGCAGCACGAGCGTAGGGAGCGAATCTGTTTATCGATCGACCATTTTCTCGTCTTGCCGCGCTGTGCGGTGTGGATGCCGCGCGTTGTGATGGTGAAACCAGCGTCAACTTCAGCCTTCTTCCTGCGCTGCGTTGGGAGCGCTGCTTTGCTGCCTTCCCTGCTGCTTGCTGCTGTATGTACAATGTAATGTAATGTACCATTTTTGGGTTCCCCTCCCCCCACCCAACCCCCCCCCCCCCCACCCCCCCCCCAACCACCCCCCCCCCAACCCCCCACCCCCCCCCCCCCCCCACCCCCCCCCCACGTACGTGCGCTCTCCGCTACACCCTGCACTGCACTCTTTCGTCATTGTGCTGTGCGATATTATTGAACAGTGCGGAGGAGGTTGGTTGAGCGGTTTCGTTATTTCGAAAGCATTGAAAACCCAAAAATTATTTGAAAAGGCACACAAAATTTATTTTTTTCACTCATTACGGTTTTACATTGACAAATTTTTGTCAAAATCCTTGAACTAACATTTCCCGACAGCCGCAATACTCTGAGAAAATGAGTAGCAAGCATGCACACTTACGAAAATTATCGATAATATCAATATTCAATTTTTTATCATTCCGGGGTCGATCGATTCCTTCTTTTCTAAAATACGCACGTCGTCCGCTTTTGTGAAAAAACACAATGTAGCCTAATGCGTAAAGATCAAAAATCAAGTCGCAAAGTCTCATAGTTTGGATTGGATGTGATTGAGCACAATATAGGATATCCTATGAGGCTACGGATATATATATAGCATGTACGTACATACAATTGTGTATGAATGGTTTGCATCCATCTATTTCTATTTTACCGTTCATCTTTTTGCCTTTTATATCCCTTGTCCTGTGATCTATAGTCTTGTTTGCTTGGTTCTATCTTCTGTTGTTCTCGCGGATGCGCTGTTTTCGTATGTTGCTTGTTCATGTACAGCAGCCGGTATATTTACCTTTACGTATGTAATACCTACGTAGATGGGTATTACCTGATCACTGCAAACGACAATGAAAACTCTTGTCTCTGTTTCAGGTTTTGCGGAAGAAGCTGAAGAATCCGAATGTGTCAGAATGTCGAAGAAGCGGAAAGAGAGCAAGAAGAAGAGTCATCATCGCAAGTCGGAGATTCGACGGTCGACGACGGACTCGCCGCCGCCGCCACCTCCGTCGGCGGTCGTGTCCAATCCTGCGGCGTCCACGGATCAGCGAATCGTGGTGAAGGAGACTTCGTCGTCTCCGGCGCCATCTGGCGGAGAGCGAGAGAGGCCTCCGTCGCCTTTCGCCGATCGGGCGACGACTCAGCAGAAACCCAGCAGCGTCGTCAGCAGAGTTCAACAACAACAACAACAGCTGCATCGTGCGTCCGCTAATGAAGAGATGGACGTGAAGACTGGTAGTAGGCAGATGAAGGAAGAAGAGCAGGAACCGACGCCGTCGACTTCCGGCGAAAAACTGAGCAATAACCACAGCGGGGCGCCCTCCTCCACCGCCAGCAAAAGGAGGCGAAGTCGCCGCGCAAACGGGGACAGCACAGAAACAGCAGAAGCAAGAGGAGAGCATCACCGACCGCCCGTTTCCCCGACAAAACTGGTAGCCTACGACAAAGTGAGCAGCTCTGAAGAGGAGCAGGAGGAAAAGGAGAAGCACTTTTCAAAGCGAAAGAAGGAAGCGAGGCACGCACAGGAGCACCGTACAGAGACCACGAAATGGACAGAAGAGACGACGACAGCGACAAGCAAAAAGAGACGAACTTCGCCAGCACCCCCTGAAGAGAGCAACAGCAAGCAGAAGAGAGAAGAGCAGCCAGCGCCCCCCTCATCGGAAGGGAGAAGAAGGAAGCGATCGGAGGACGAGAAACACTACGCTCAACCTCCATCGCCCCCAGAAGCAGACAGGAGACGAACGAGGGGCGGAATGGGCAGAAAGTAAGTGAGTATTTACTCCACTGTTTGTAGTATGTATGTGCTGTACGGTATGTAGCGTAAGTGTGTAATGTAATGTAATGTTGGCCACGGAGAAGGGAGGGCGCAAAACTTAGCTGTGACGAATGCGCAAAATCCGTTCTCTGTTGTCTGTGCTATGTTTTGCGAACGAAATTATCAGTAGACATATGAACGAAATCAATTGTACAGTACATGCGTATGCAGGTATGTTCGTACTGTACATACGTTGTTGTTCTACGTGTAGGGATTCGCGGGAGTCGGAAAACGGTTCGACTGCATCGCCACTTCGCAATCAGCAGCCACCGCCTCCTCCTCCTCCTCCTCTTCCTCCTGCAATATGTGAAGCAGTGTCAGGAGGAGGCAGAAGAAGACTGTCACCGCCCAACAGCAGACTGCCGCGTCAACAGGCTGCAGATGAGGAGAGCGTGGACAGCGCCAGCATGAGCAGCAGGAAGCGCCGTCGCTCTCCCACTCCCCCTCCTTCTAGCAGAGGAGTGGAAGCTTCTTCAAGAAGGAGCAGTAGAAGAAACAGTCCGTCGCATTATCGAAGCAGCAAACAGACTCATCATCATCGCAGTCGCAGCAGGAGTCGAAGCAGAAGCAGAAGAACGAGGAGGAGTAGAAGAGGAGGACGCTCTTCTTCCTCGCGCTCCAGATCCAGAGCTTCCAGTTCGCGCAGTCGAAGCTCCGCAGAGGAGAGGGACAGAGGGCGCAGAAGGAAGAGCAGCAGATCGCCTGCTCGTGATTCAGACAAGCTCAACGAGTAAGCCAATATCTATGTACAACAGTCGTGTCGGTTATGGAATGGATGAGCTGCGGTAGCTTTCAATGGAAGACTTACCTTATGCAGTCAGTCCAAAGGGACCATTTCATGGAATATTCACCACTTTCGCTTATTATTATGGTGGTCGCGAGCTAGCTGACCCTTTGATTTATACTATTTCAGCTCGCAACAACCCATGTATAATTCTAATAAGCGCAGTTGGCGAATAGATGGTCCCTTCCCTACACTACCTATACTACAGTGCGCGTACAGATTGATTGTGTTTGTGTGACGGTGTAGGATGAAGTACCGGTCGACGCTGGGCCACAGCATGAGCGACGTGGTTGGCGGGGGGCACGGGGGAGGGAGCAGACGGAGTAAGAAGGAGAAGAAGCGGAAGAAGAAGAAATCTCGACGGGAGAGGAGACGCAGCAGCAGCTCGAGCAGCAGCAGAAGCACCCCGCCACACAGACACCGCCCTTCCGCCGCCGGGCCACAGCCACAACCCGCCCAACCAGCACTCGGCGATTTCGTCGCCACCGGAGCCCCGCCCCCAGCCCTTAACCAGACCTTCTTCGCCGACCAACAGTATCAGCAGCAGCTGTACTACGAGTACTACGGACAACCAGCTGGCATGGACTACCACCAACAGCAACAACAGGTATGGATGCACCTACCTAAGTACTCGTCTGTGTAACAAGTACTGTGGTCTGGCCACTGAGAGTTCGCTGTGGAGCTCGAGTCGTATTGTGCAGCTTGCGTGCACTCCTGCAGAATAGAAGTAAAGTGAAGCATGGACAGAAATCCGTATTTGCCTTTCTATTTTACGCAACACGACTTGAGTTCCATAGCGAACTCTTTCTAGCCAGACTTTATAGGCGGCAAGGTTGGGATTTGGAATGCTGTGTGCGTCATGTAAGAGTACACACGGCAAGCGGCGGACTCGAGTATTATGTGAAGTGCGGTGCATGAGTGCTTTTGGCTGCAGCAGGCATACGGGTACTATCAATCGCAACAGCCGCAGATGGCCATGCCTCTTGCAATGCAACAGCAGCAGCAGCAGCAGCATCCATCCCTGATGGCTCAGCCGCAGATGGAGGGGACGGTGAGTTCGATTCCTCCTCCGCCGCCGCCTCCGGTGGTTGAGACGATGATTCAGCAGGGAGCGCTCAATCCGGCTCAGCCTCCTACCAAGATGCAGACTCTTCCTACCCTGCCTATGCCGCAGATGACCAACACGACCACGCCTAAGAGTGAGTCAACCTTTGTTATCTTCGTATTACACCGAAGTACGTGCAGACATGCATACATACACATACATACATACATTGACGTACGTACATGCATACATACATGCCTGGAAATCCTACTGATCTGTTTTAGCAGAGGCTAATTTGGATTGGAAGAAGGGCAATCGAGCTGTTGAGCTGAGGATGGCAAGTGTGAAGAAGGAGGAGGTGAAGAAGGAAGAAGCGGAAGAGGAGGATGAAGAGAAGCCGGTTATTCGACCCAGGTATTGACTAAATTGCCATTGACTAAGTGAATAAATTGACTAAACTGACTCAGTGAATGAATAATAAAGTAGAACTAAAAGGCGGCTGTGTTGCAGGATACTAAATTACAGCAGTGTGAAGGACGAGGCTGACTGGGGAAGCGGATGCGTAGACGTCTACGATTTCCTTCTGCACATTGGCGAAGGAACGTACGGCCAAGTCTACAAGGCCAAGCACAAGAAGTCTGGTAAGGCGAGACGATCCTATTGTCGCTTATGATCGGCGTAATGTAGCCGATAACATAGTCTATAGGTATATAAAGCAAAAGACGCCTATGGTCAGGGCAGCAACAGTTCGCTTTTACTCTTGCAGAATAGGAAGTTCGTGAAGCGTGGACAGAAATTGTGTTTACCTTTGTATTTTGCGCAAGACGACTTGAGTTCCATGACGAACTTTTAGTGGCTGTGTGTGTTGCAGGGGACTTTGTGGCGCTGAAGAAGGTGCGACTGGAGAGCGAGAAGGAGGGCTTTCCGATCACAGCTGTGCGCGAGATTCGCATCCTGCGCCAGCTCAACCACGAGAACGTCGTCCGCCTCATTGACATCGTGACGGACAAGGGAAGCGCCGCCGACTTCAGACGAGATAGAGGCAAAACTGGTAGGTCACATACCTTGGAAAATACACCTACCGTATATTATCTCCTGAGGCTATCTACATGGAGGGAGCATTATAACGGGGAGGGTCTTATCTAATGGGCACTATTTGTGTTATCGCAACGTGGGGCTATCTTCTGGGAGCTCATCAATCTTCGTACCGATGGTGTATGCGTGTAAATGCATGCATGCCCTTCGTACGTCGATCAGGTAGACGTTTATGGTTATCGGTATGATTGGTTCACCTCGTGTATTTGTGGTCAGGTGCATTCTACCTGGTCTTTGAATACATGGACCACGACCTGATGGGTCTGTTGGAAAGTGGCTACGTGAATCTGGAGGAAGTGCATGTGGCGTCTCTAGTGAAACAGCTCTGTTGCGGTTTGGCCTACTGTCACTCCAAAAACTTTCTCCATCGCGACATCAAAGGATCTAATATTCTTCTCAACAACAAGTGCGTGGCCTTTCGTCACCACTTTGTTTACTCTTTGGCTTCGACGTGAGTAGTACGTCTTCGTGAATGCATTCGACGGATATGTCATATTTGTAGGGGAGAGATCAAGCTGGCTGACTTTGGTCTGGCTCGTCTGTTTCACGAGGATATAGAGAGGCCGTACACAAATCGCGTCATCACACTTTGGTATCGTCCGCCTGAACTTCTGCTTGGGGAGGAACGATACACGACGCAAGTGGACGTGTGGAGCGTCGGGTATGCCTGGCTTGGCTGGCAACATTTATCATTATATGACGTAGTCTACGTAGTATGGCAATGAGCTTTATGCCGGCTGTATTGCAGGTGCATACTGGGCGAGCTATTTTCGAAGAAGCCGCTGTTTCAAGGGAATTCGGAGATGGCACAGCTGGAGATCATTTCGAAAACATGCGGAACTCCATCGCCTGACAACTGGCCAGACCTGGTCAGCCTGCCCCTCTACCCCACCTTCCGTCCAAAGAAATATCATCGACGAGTGCTCAAGGAGCAATTCAGATTGTATGAATTACCTGTGTTCTTTCTTTGCGTAAGGATGCGTGTAAATAAATGGCACTGTTCTCAGTTACCGTATTTACCTGTGCATAGCCCCCCCCCCCCCCCCCTATGCATAGCCCCCCCCCTATGCATCGCCCCAAATTGGAAAAACATACAAAATTCCCCAGGCATAGCCCCCCCCCCCCCCCCTATGCATAGCCCCATATGTACTGTACAGTACCTGAAGCTGCCTATATAAGCTGGTCATAAGCTACCATAGCCACTCTCACACCAAGCTAAGGTGCCTATAACCCTGCTTGGGGGTGTATTGTACTAGAATAACCCTGGTTTGACGTCAATTATGCCCTAAAATACGTGCTTTTGACCTAAAAAATATGCCTCTACGCACCTCTCAAAAACATAAAAAATGTCTCATGCATAGCCCCCCCCCCCCCTATGCATAGCCCCATATAGGACCTCTCAATTTTTGCATAGCCCCATGGGGCTATGAACAGGTAAATACGGTATTTGGAAGGGGATATTTGCTGTCTTCTTCTAGCCTTCCGAAAGGGGCTTTGGAGCTGCTGGATAAGATGCTGGAGCTGGATCCGAAGAAGCGATGTACCGCAGCTGGCGCTCTGGAGTTTCCCTGGTTGAAAGATGTGGATCCAAAGAGCTTAGAACCGCCCAAGTACGTTACGTACGTACGTACCTGCATTATCTTATGTCGTCGCGTCATGCGCGCACACCTTCCAACTGCACGCACATACAGTTATGTAAGGGTCTAAGCTACGTACGTACGTGTGATATGTACATGTGCGCTGTGGTGTGCTTGTGCAGACTGCCGACGTGGCAGGACTGTCACGAGATGTGGTCGAAGAAGCGGAAGAAGCAGCAGAATCGGGGAGCGGCGGATCAGGAGGGGGCTCGTTCTCACTCTCGACCTCCGACGCCTCCCAAAGCTCCCGCGGCTGCTGCTGCTCTCATCGAGCGGGAACTGAGTAGCGGAGGCGGCGGACCGAGCGAAGAACAGATTCGCGGCCTTCTCAGTCTACTGGAAGCCCAACAGGTTGGTGGCTAGCAAACGTACAATACGTAAACCCACGCTTAGCAAGCAGCTGTACAGTAAGCGCAAGTATCAGTTGCGCGCTCGGCGCTACACACGTGGTGAGTAAACTCCCGGGGAATTCCCATAAGTATGTGATGAAGCTCTGCAATGGGTAGAAACTCAATTCGGCCTGCGCAGAGCGGGGTGGATCATGACTGAAGCCCTGCACCCCATCTACTGGAACTGGATGTGATGAAGCATAGGGAGGCCGGTGAATTCATCGGGAGTTTGAAACTCACCACATGTGAACACGTGAGAAAAATTTTGCGCTTGGGAGCAAGTGAGAATGCTCTACAAGAAAAGTAAAATTCGAAGTTCAAACTCACCGTGAGTTTACTCACCACGTGTGTAGCCCACTACTGTGCTGTGCTGTTTCAGCGGATCTCCAGCGAAGACACGGACGTACAGACGGTGAGCGCCCTGCGCGCGCTACTGGACGCCCTGAAGAAGAGTCCGAAGAAGCGCGTGCAGATGGAGCCACACTCTCGACTGCCGACGGACGAGAAGATCCGCGACGCCCTCCGCCAGCTCAACGCCCTAGGACGCGCCGCCAAGGAACAACAGCGACAGCGAACGACAGCAGCGCCCCCTCCGGCGGCGACGGCAACTGCAGCGGCTGCGACGGCACCCGCGACCACGTCAACGCCGGAAGATGTCATGTTCACCCTCAACTCCCTGCTCACCAAATACGGCATACTCAATAGTATGTAGTCCTAGAAGAGTATATCGCCTTTGCCTATTCATGTACGAACTACTGTACTGTGCCTACGGCTCCGTGTACATGCACATGATCGATTGCAGATGCGGATGCGGAAAGAAGAGCAGCTGAATTCAGTGGCGGAGTAGCGGGTGGAAGCGGAGGCGCCGCACCGTTCAAGTTCCAGATTCGCCATCCGCGACCCAGCTTACTTCAGATGCACCATCCACAGACGGCCAAGCCACCAGCAGCGCCCACTGGTGGCATGATGTAGACGGAGAAGCAAATTGTAGGGGAGTAGAGGGCGCAGAGGTGAGACGAGACGCACGCGTACGGAGGACACAGTGTTTGTTAGTTGTTCACGCAGAGCTTGTTGCGGAATACCACTGTGTTCAGTTGATTATGGTGATGTGAATGGATTATTCGCGGTATGTGTGTTGGAGTGCGCACAATAAACTTACTACATTTATCAGATCACAGTACATACATACGTACGGCATGATGATGGCCTCAGCTCATATTTCGAAAACATGGGAGGTGCTCTTGAAAACTGATAGTTTTTTGCGCACAATCATTGGAGAAAATGTGAGGTTTGGCTTAGGTCGTGTGGCCTCAAGTGGCTGCATCACCAGCTTATGATATATGGATGACCAGCTTTTTGTTTGGCTCATCTTTGGAAGTGCCACCGGTTGATGGCGCGTTCACCAGACGTCCGTTACGTCCGTCCGTCCGTTCGTCAACCAATAAGTGTTCATCCGTCCGTCCGTTCGTCAACCCATATGAGTTGACGGATGGACGGACGTCCGTTACGGACGTCTGGTGAACGCGCCATGAGTGTGTATGCAGTGTAACAAGTCGTAGAAAACTTTTGATTAGCGGTGTTTAGTGAGTGTCCGTCCATTGTTTGAACTCAGCCAGCGCTCATGTGCCTACAAGCAGTAAATACGTACATACTGTACATCACAGTTATGGGACTTTGTAGCCTTGACTGATTTCTTCCGCAACAAGCTTTGCAGTATAGTGTTCGTTGATTAGGCTTCCATTACGTGTACTTTCTGTTCGTTTCAGGTGGCAGTGGCGAACATGAGCTGTCCGTCCATTAGCCAATCCATAATGGATGGTTGTCAATCGTTGGCTGGCCATAGCTTCGTGCAGAACTCAGTCAACTTTTCTGTCAATATTGCGACATGCTCTTTTATGTATCCGAATCAGGACAAATTATTTTACATTTAGTGGATTTTATTGTTTGTATACCAGATGAGCAATGTAATGTATCTTTTTGGTGTCTACATATAGTTATAGTTGTTCATGTTGAGAGCTTCATTTCTGGGTTCTCTTGCTGTTCTTGTTGATGCTGGATTGTGCGTTGAGCTGATGATGAAGGTGAACTACTGGATCTGCTGCAACCACCCGCCTCTTGATCTTCGTCACCAGATTTCTGCAGCTGAGAAGAAGAGGAGGAAGCCGAAGGTGGGATTGGTCCTTTACTATTGGCCAATCTCGCTTCCAAGTCTCGCCATGGATTTTCCAAGATGCGACTGCTGTAGAAGCCTCCAAAATCCCAATGCACCTGCAAGAGGCCAAAGAAATTACCCGCTTCGATCGAAATGCTTGATGACACAATCGGATTTATCTCGTGGAGCACACTAAGGCAAGTAATAAAGCGAAATAGCAGCAGGTCCGTTCGTTTCATACCACGTCATGATCATCCTCGGTGTGATGTTCGAAACGAACAGTTGTGGCGTACGTATTGTATGCCATCATCAGCTTCAGTGTGGCTATGAAGAAAGAAACCGTGACTGTTGATCGATATGTACGAAACGAATGGACCTCTGCATCTGTACGGATTGGTTTTACGACAAGAATACGGTCGGTCATGTAGCGTATGCACGTTTCTCAGTGCGGTACCGCTGCTAAGCTTGTGTTTCGCGATGCTGCACAAACGTACGTACGTACATAAGCTGATTACTATCTGCTGCAAATGGCGGATCAGTGGGCGTGCTCCAGGTACATACCTACGTATGAATGAGATACCAGTATGTAAGTACCTACCTAGCTACTACAACATAGCGGTGCTTGCAATGCAATATCCCAAGTAGGACTAATATCCCTCATGTACAAAAATTATCCTCCGATTGCCTTCTGTGCTACATGTTACACTGTGCGCTGACCTGTTCGTGTTTGTTATAGGCTGAGCGTTGATGATAGGACTGTTCGGCCGCTGGTTGCTGCTGTCCACCTTGCGCCTGTGGCTGATGATGCTGATATTGCTGCTGCTGCTGCTGCCATCGTTGATGAAAGCGTTGATTTCTGTTCCGATCCCCCGTCGTCCATCTACCCCGCAACCATCGGCCTCTTCCTACAGAAAGAGAACACAGGTTGCATTTGTGCATTGCCTGACGACCAGCGGTAAAGCTAACACTAAGTAACACCTGTGGATTTACGTTCTATTTGTGGCGGCGCCACCTTGACTTTACCGCGTGGTCGATAGTTGGCAGATTCGTCCTCTCTGATTCTGCCTGCATCGGAGTGACTGGGTTGGAAGGAAATGAAGCTGTCGTCGTCACCACTTGCCATGTCTGTCTCTGATTGAATTGAGTACCTGGAAAACAGCAATGCCATTATGAGGAGAACGCTTGGAATACTTATATGGACAATTACCTACGTCGCTAGCTGCCATCATGACCATTTACCACACATGGGGAAACGTCATTGCTGCTCAATATTTTCAACTTTCTTCTTTGGCGCGCGCGTCAAATCCTGGTTACTGTATACGTACGTACGTACATAATGAGCTCTGCGAAATCAAAACTATAGTTTCTCAATTATAAGAGGTTCGGTCCAATCATATTTAGGCCTTTTATCCGTCCTTTATGCTATGCTAATATGGCATATCCCATTATCTAACAGTATTTTAGCAAAAGCCCTTAATTTAATTTAGCCCACAGCCCAATACAAATTCATATTTTTACGAAACAATTTTTGCAATCGCGCTGTCTCTATTATCGCGCTTGTCGGCTGTCCATAAATTACATTTGCTTTTGCTGTATTTTTCGTGCGAACCAGTTTTGTTTGCGTATTTGCCTGTCAGTCAATAGGTAATAGCGCGATTACTGTCATATTCTCTTGGTTCGCTATTGCGATGCGATTCGCGCGATCAGTACGTGTGATCATACCTATCTTTCTTTTCAGAATCTTTCAGAATTACGAATTACCAATTGCACATTCGTTTTTCTTTTTTTTTCAGATGTGGTGATCTTTGGTGCGTGCGACGGGAATCTAGTATACTTATCATCTTTTACTGTCCCTTGGCGATATCTTCAGCAATGGCGAGCGCCGGTCAGAAACTTCGCCAGGTGGTGGCCTATTTTCGGGCGAGTCCCAAGGAATGGAGGGACTATTTTATGAGCACCCATTTCTGGGGTCCAGTCGCAAATTGGGGCCTTCCACTTGCCGCCATCGCGGACACGAAGAAGAGCCCTGATATGATCAGTGGCAAAATGACGGCGGCTTTGATGCTGTACTCGCTGGTGTTTGCTCGATTCGCCTGGAAAGTCCAGCCTCGAAATATGCTGCTCTTCGCCTGTCACATCACAAACGAAACTGCTCAGTGCCTCCAGATGGCACGCTTTCAAAACCATTATTACCTGCATTGGTGGGACGACGAGAGAAAGAAGATGGACACCACACGGCAGGGAATCGCTCCGCAGACCACGTAATTTTAAAAGCTGTAGGATTACGCTTCAATACAAGCATGTTTTGTTATTGGCCTGCCATTCGTCCAGTATTTATTATGCAAGCTACTGTGCTTATTGATATCAGACATTGCTGATCCTCGTTCTGTCTATGCTGTGATATTGTTCATTAGATTAGATTGTGGTAACAGCTGAAGGGCAGTCTTCTTTTACTGCGTTCGCAGCTTGACAGTTGTCGTAACGCTGTCACGAAGGCTGGCTTTTGGCAGAAAGTGAGACCGCGGCATCTTTGTCCAGGATTGTCGTGTGGTTTAGGCTTGCCCACGGCCAGCGTAGCGATGCGAGCGGTATGTTGGATGAAGATATGCGGAATCGCTTGAATATAAATTTTGCCTATTGGTAACATTTGTTGCTCACATACAAGTGCAAAATGTGCTATTTCTTAGCCGTTGGAATTCCCTGGGTGCTGGGTGCTAGGTGCTGGGTGCTGCGTAGACTGCTTAATACGGGCACCTACTGTGACGGACCGGTCACTTCAACATAGAGTCTAACCTTACTGAGCGCTAGGTGACATGGACTACTGAATAGGTGCGGCATAGACTACTGAATACGGCATAGAAAACTGGCTTAGGCTTAGGCTCAGGCTTAGGTTGAGGCTTAGGCTGAGCCTGAGGCTTAGGCTTAGGTTTGGATGAAGAGGTGTAGGTCTCAGCCTAAGCCTCAGCCTAAGCCTCAACCTAAGCCTCAACTTCAGCCTCAGCCTAAGCCTAAGCCTAAGCCAGTGTTCTATGCCGCACTTATTCAGTAGTCTATGCCGCACCTATTCAGTAGTCCATGTCACCTAGCGCACAGACTTCTAGAGGTTACACGGACATAGCACTCTATTTTTATACTGAGCATTAGGTGGGAGTCCGTGCACATACATAACGTGTGGAACATCGGACAGCATTTACATTCCTGAACACAACGGCGCAAATCTGGCTTTTAACGAGCTTTGTTATGTATGTTGTCATACGAATAAATATCGCCGCCAATTTTATCCAGATTTTACATCAAGTCAAAGCTGTATACCTGAAGGGATGTTCATTATCTCACATCTACATAGTGCACTCACTGTGTATGGGATCATACACAAATTATTACCTCAGGTATGGCCCAGCCTCTGACGTAACATCACTCTGATGGTGGGCAGCACTCAGATCAATATTCTGATGCTGACGGTGGTGGTGTATTTACTATGTTTGTACTGTACCATACATACTGTGTGTGTAGCACACCTACATGCATTCATACATACAGTGCATACATATGCAAGTACTGACTACTGGCCTGTCCAGTGGGCCACCTCTGATGCTGATGGTGGGGGTCCAGCCTTTGGACCAAATCTGATGCAATTCTGATGGTCTGGGAGGGGGGGGGGGGTACCCATCGATCTTGACCAAAAACCACCTGAAATAATTTTTGTACAATCTCTATATGAATGAAGGAAAACAGCATGGAACAAGACCAATTTCACACATCAAAAATCACCAATCCAAAGTTATATTGAGAAGAACAATATAGTGCAAAATCGAAAGTTGGATGATCCACTGGACAGCTTTTTGACCTTCATCATTTCATGCTTGATTGTTCCTGAGCTAAGAAACATATGAAGAACATTTGTCAAGATTAATTATCAGTAAAGAGTATGATGCAGAAATCGTTTTCCTTTCTTCTCCAAAAAACCGCATCTTTTTCTGTGGAGCATGCGCTGAGATATCTCACTCAGAAGATCCTCAGTTTTGATCTCCCGCGTGTTGAAACATAGCCATTCCGTTCAGAATCTCACCCCTGGTGCTCGCACAAAAAAAATAAATTCGTGGACTATGTCCGCCTAAGTCCGCCTAAGCCGGACTATGTCCGCCGGACTATGTCCGCCTAAGCTCTCTAGAAGTCCGTGCCTAGCGCTCAGTAAGGTTCGACTCTATGTTGAAGTGACCGGTCCGTCACAGTAGGTGCCCGTTTTAAGCAGTCTACGCAGCACCCAGCACCCAGCACCCAGGGAATTCCAACGGGTCTATTTCTTTATGAGATGTAAAGGAAGGACTCAGGATACGTATGCTTTGCTTATCAAAAGCAATAAAAGTTTTGCTCCAGTCCAACTTTGCATTTTTGAGCGGCGACTGGTCGGTATGTCCAATCCGATAAATGTTTCTGTTCTGTTCGGTCAGAGTATCTGTCTTTGTCTTATTTCCTGTGCCCCAAATGCAGTGCTGTATAGTATGAGCCATAATTATTTCAGATCATCAGTCAGTGATCAAAGGAAAAGCTATGCCAGCGGACAGCATACCGAAAGATCTTCGCAATTTGCGCGCCTGTCTCATCTGCTCATTGGTGAAGAGCTTCGATCAGTTTGAGCAGGATGGATGCGACAACTGCGACCGGTTTCTGCAGATGAAGCGGGATCGAGACAAAGTGTACGAGTGTACCAGCTCCAATTTCGACGGACTCATTGCGCTGATGCATCCTGAAGACAGCTGGGTAGCCAAGTGGCAGAAAATCCAGCGCAGATGCAAAGGCATCTATGCGGTATCTGTCTCAGGGAAGCTCAGAGAAGACATCGCAAATGATCTGAAGGATATGGGGCTGAGCTACAGACCAGGAATGCGAGATCTCGCAAAACAATGAGAGACTTCATTTCTTGCTTGAAAATACCATGTGTATTTTTCCATCATAGGTATGTATTACGTTGTAGGTTATGTTATGTACAGTGTACAACTTCAATGGAAGCACAAGCTCAGTACGTATAATAAGCAATGGCAAGTTGAAGAGAAAGTTCGCGGAATGTTCTACATTCAATAAAACCATAAAAGAAAAAAGCATACATACAGTACGTATCGTATGTACGTAAATAACCAACATCCAAGCAAGTGAGAACCTAGCGTGGAATGAACAGGCAGTAACATAATACTGTTGGATACGAATGTGACATTGTATGTTATGCAAAAAAGCTGCAAAAATTCTCACGCATCATATGCATGGTTATGACACAGCCGACGAGGATGCAGAAGACGCTGCTTTCTTTTGCTTCTGATCTGTCTCTTCTTTCCGTCGTTGACGCTGAATGACAGCCAGACAACTGCCAGCTCTGGCTGTCACCAATTCGGCTACCTGCAACGATTTCATTCATTTATAGTCAGTGCACTGGGACGATGAGATTTTCGAAGTCGAAGACTTTTTCGCGCAAAATTGCACAGAAATGTCCGAGTATTTTCAAAAGCCGCGACTTTGGAAATAGTATTCTCTGTGGACCAACTAAGTGAAAACGTACCTAACAGTCGTATGTGTACGGATGTGCACGCTCTTTTTACCTTTGTCCAAACGTTTTCTGTGGGTGAATACAGCTCTGTGACTCCGACGTAATTTGTGCCATCGAAGCCGCCGACAGCGCAGAGCGAATCGCCCAACGGACACACTGCGACGCCGTCTCTCGCTCCACTCAGACAAGCCACCGTCGTCCACTCATTCGAGTTCGGATCGTATCTGAAACACAAAAGCCTTCCTTCTACACCATATGCACTGTAGAATAGCCGTAAAAACGCGCTATATACCTAAATACACACATTACATACCTTTCTACTGAGGAGAATCTGGTGGAGCTGGGGTTACTGGCGGGCGCGTCCATGCCTCCCACCGCATAAATACAACCGTCCAACACTCCCACTCCCACATTACTGCGTCGTCGGATCATAGGAGCGCACGCAGTCCACTTGTTCGTATGCGGATTGTAGCACTCCACCGACTTGAGCACTTGCGCACCGTCACGACCCCCGATGGCGTACAGTCTCTTGCCAATGCTACATTCACAATGCATACCGTGTTATGTACATAACAGTTTCCGTTCGAAATGTAGCTACAGTAGTTGGGACGCTCGCTACCTTGTACGCAGCAACGGATTCAGTCGACCACATTACCTCGGGATGTTATACTGTATTATGCATATGGCACAGACTGTTCCTATTGAAAGGGCACATGCAGCACAGTAAATACCTGGACTGCAATACGGTGATTCCGCAAGTACTTCTAGCGACGGACATTTCTGCGATGAAGGTCCAAGTTTTAGTGCAGGGGTCCCAGCGTTCCACGCTGTTCAAATAGGACCAACCGTCGTGCCCTCCTACCGCATACACCGGACCCTCCATTACTGCCACGCCTACACAACAGAGCACGTTGCGAAAGAAGAAGCGGCAAGCAGCGGAAGAGCGGCGCATATTCGCCTTGCTTTATAAGAGCGGTTGTCGTTTCGACCTACCCGCCGAATTGAGCTGTAGTTATCACACACACGCAAAGCACGCCGAAGCAATTATTTTTTGACGAAAAGTACGCCGAAGTTATTACACAGACGCAAAATAATTGCTTCGGCGTGCTTTGCGTGTGTGTGATAACTACAGTTCAATTCGACGGGGAGGTCGAAACGACAACCGCTCTTATGGAGCAGCGACATACCGAGTCCGTGTCTTGGCGTGAGCATAGCTGGCATTTGCTCCCAGTGTCCCGTGCGTGGATCCCAGGCTTCGCAAGTGTTGAGAGTCTTCAGTCCGTCTCTCCCACCCACCACCAAGAGACGGCCTTGGACTTCGGCCAGACCGCACTGCAGTCGACGTCCACTCATCCTGCCCACCGCACGCCACTCAGCATGCAGATAGTCGAAACACTCCACAGTCATCGCTCCTAAACACTACTGCATGCACTACTTGGCAGCCACGCAATACAATAGTACAATGCACCTTGCACTGTGCAGTACAATGCACAGTTTCGCCATCTCACCTTTGCTCATGTCCATGCCTCCTAGCACGTAGAGTGAGCCAACGGTAGCTCTTCGAGGCCGGGTCAAGCCTCGTCTTCTTTCCGGCAACAGATGAACCATCAGAGCCTCCAGTATGATCTCCTGACACCTGACGTCTTCTCTGTACAGTGCATCCTTCTCTAGTCGCTCAGCGATGGCGTCGGGAGGAAGAAAAGCCAAACGAACCACCGGCAACAGACTCCCTGCCAACTGCTTCCTTCTCACCATGTCCCACTGCAACATCAAAGTAACAACTAAAGACAGGGTACTGCAGAACATACTGCGTACGAAAGGCAGAACGTCACGCACGTGAATCCAAGAATTGAGTGCTTCCAGCACACACAGCTCATCTGGCACATTGAGATCATCGGAAGACAGCAACTGAAATACTTGCTCAGCCTCCAACATCAGAAACTCCTCCTCACGCATTACTGTCATAAAATTCTCCTGCAACATTCACACAACCCATAGCAGCTTGCTATAATTACAAGTATGTACTGTACGTACAGGAACATACTCGCAGCTACTGTACATGTACGTGAAGTGACGTACAGTGATGAAGTCCTGCGCGGACTTGTGCAGGGTGTGGCATCCTTGTGCGTCTGCGAAAGAGCGTATGCCCAGACAGTTACTGGGGTCCAGCTGACTCTTCAAGTACGCACTGCACGCAGCCACAACCTCACTCAACTGCAGCAGACAGCCACCGCTCAACACTGCCTCAATATTCGACTCATTCAGCAACAACTCGCCTACACAAAACACGTCGCTATCCAACCTCCGTATATTGAAATAATGTGTGCAAGCGTGATACCGCGTTCAGATAAGCGGCGTACGCCCAGCGCACGCCCGGAAGTCATCGTAGCGTTGAACGCGGCATGAGTAGCAACAGTACCTGCACACAGTATGTACACGCGAGTACATACGTACCTGTGTAGCAGAAGTTGATGAGTGCGTCGAGTGCCTCGGGTTGGACGCCCTGAATGCGAATCTCCTTCTGTCGACACTCCGCCATGCCGGAAGTGGTGAACATGGCCGAGAAATAGTCGGATGCCGCGGACAACACAAGACGATGCGCCGACACTCGCCGATTCCCACACACCAGGCACACATCGCACAGCTGCACACTACTGTGAAGACTCTGCAAACAATACTAACACCTCCTCTGCACTTCAGCCTCAGCTGCATGAGCAGTGCACACGGTTATGGATGGCCCATAGCCTGAGCGCACGTCACCTTCGCTATTTATGTACGTATCGAAGAAAATGCGTATGTATGAACCGACCTGAATCTTTTTGACGAGCGCAGGATGATGCGTTTGGCTGACGAATCGATATTCCGCCTGACTCTTTGGACTGTCGATGCTGGCCTCTGGGTCCTCCTGTCGATGCAGGCGAATGCTGCTCAGTCTCCTCGTCACTTCCTGATGCGTTCTTCGCACACCGCCAGCAGCAACAGAGGAAGAGGAGTCAGCAGGGCTTCCTCCGCCTCCTCCAGCTTTCTCTCCTCGTTTCTGCAGACGTCGAGGAGCGGCTTCCGGCGGCCCTGCGCTCTTCTCCATCCCGCCTTTTCTCCTTCTCCTCCCGCCCCTTCCTTCTTCCTGCTGGGCAGGGCAGGCGGCGTTTCTGCCTCGAATGTCGAATCTCTTTCTCTTTCCAAAACGTTCCGTCCGCGTCCGTGTCCGCGTCCGCCTTTTAGCCCTACCTCAGCGGCATGTTTTCCGATAGGCATTCTGTCTAAATTTAGCCCTCGTTTTGCCGGTTTTGCCGCAACAGGCAAACTCCATCTGTGGACGTTTTCATTTGTTGATTTTCGACGTCCATCGAGTGGTTGGTTCTTTCCTTCTCCTTCTGGGCTACAGGCTAGCAGCATGGCGACGCGGATGAAGCAGCGGATCGGGGAAGGGATGGGGAAGGCGCAGAAGACGGTGTACGGCGTGGATTTCGAGGCGCGATGCATGGAGGCGGACATGACCAGGGAGAATCTGAAGAAGTTCTCGGACCAGGCGCGAGCCTACGGCACCTGCTTCGGCAGCAGAGGAACGAGCAACAACAAGATGGAGACGATAGCGGCGGTGGCGAACAGTCTGTCGCAGAAGCTCTCCTCTACTAACCCCTACGTGAAGACTCTGCAGGAGGTGGCGGCTGCGTGTCAGGAGATTGGAGCCACCTACCGACAGCATCAGGAGAAAGTGGAGGAGGTGGCGGACGACTTCACCAGCTGGGTGCGCACTGACTACGAGGAGCTGAAGAAGCAGAGGGACAAGCTGAAGGCACGCCGACTGGAAATGGACGCCGCCGCCAACCAGGTGAAGGCCAGCAACGCCGCAGCCGACAAGGAGAAAGCGGACTCGACGAAACAGGCGCACGAGACGCAGTTCGCCGTTGTGGAGAAGCTGCTGAACCAGATACCCAGCGACCACAAGCACCAGGCTCGAGTGATGCTGGCCTTTCTCGAATTCCAGAGAGACTACCATCACAAATCAGCCGCCGCCATCGAGCAACATCTCCGCAGATGCTAAACTGAAAGAAGCGCCACTCGCGTCATCGTACTTTACGTGAAGTGAAGGAACCGCCACACCACTCGCATCATCGCACTTTACTCACCCACAAACTTGTCTTCTACTGGTGCTCAATTCTGCATACGTGTGTAGTAAATAGTTTCGAATGAGTGTACTGAATGATGAATCAGTTTCATTTCGCTCTTACAACGTGCTACCGTGCTACTGCACGCATACGCAAATCAGGCCGACAGCCACTCACTGGCCTGCGATTGTTGCATTTATTGTTTAGGAAACATAGCGCTAAATTTAGACCATGCGGGACGAGCGGTGAGCAGGAGGAAGCCCTCAGCGGGCTATAACGAAAACACGGCGACGCAGACGCAGCCACGCAGGCGAAAACAACGCAGGCGACGACACAGCGTAAGTTGTCGTGCTGCGAACTTTTGACTAGAAGGGATCGGCATAAGAGAAGAGAGGGTAATAACTAATACTCAACCATTTTCATATCGTCATTCTCTCTTCGTTCTTTTCCTCCTCTCTCTTCGGTATTATAACTAATACACAACCAAAACAACCAACGTGGACTTCCTAAAAATTAGCTCCGCCTAAACGACACACTATTGCGAGTGTGAAAAACCATGATCAATCAATGTACCCTTATCAATATTGTGGGGTAGCATGGGGAAAGTTGGTCCAACACTTGCAGTAGTGTAGTCTGTGACCATGAAAATGGAAAACCTCCACTGTAATAGGCGTTCAAACAAAAATAGCATGAATTTGCTTAAAAATATGGATGCAATTCAAGGAATTTGAAGTTATTGGGCGCTGGGTACAGGGAGCTGGGTGGTGAACAGTAATATCTATTATGCGAGGGGCATGGGTTGACTTCGGCTTAGGCTGAGGCTTAGGTTTTGGATGAAGAGGGGTAGGCCTCAGCCTAAGCCTCAACCTAAGCCTTAGCCTAAGTCTGCCCATGCACCAATTGCAAGTGCTGACTCAAAATATTTTTGTGCTACCCTGCCCATTTGTTGCTTCGACAATGTCTGTTGCGGCACTTTGTTTGTGTGCGGAATTTAGGCGGATCCTATTTTCAAGAACGGTTGCGATTTGGGTGTTTTGGTTGTTCGTTGTTTTCGTTGCGTATTAGTTATTACCCTTTTTTCAATGACGATCTCTTGTATCCACCTTGGACCCAACCAAATGATCTGCAGTAACTTGTGTTCCATTAAGACTGGTCCCGAAGCGAACGAAGATAAGGTCGCGAACGCGCGCGCCGTCGTTTTCGTTTTTACTACGTACGTAACGTACGTACGTATCTTCATTCGCTTCGGGACCACGCTTAATGGAACACAAGTTACTGCAGATCATTTGGTTGGGTCCAAGGTGGATTCAATAGTTCGCAGCACGACAGCTTACGCTGTGTCGTCGCCTGCGTTGTTTTCGCCTGCGTGGCTGCGTCTGCGTCGCCGTGTTTTCGTTTTAGCCGATCAGCGGAGGAGGAAGGAAGCGGATAATGCGTGCTGCGTGCACGTAAATACGTGCAGTGCAGTAGAACAGCAGTCATGGCGCGGCAGTACATGATGCTACAACGCTGAATGAAATGCATGCAATGATGTGAGTGACTTTGCTGTGGTGCTGTGCTATTATTTTAGGCAGTGCTTCCGGTAATTATCGTGTCTTCCCTTTCGAGTTGGTGCTTGTGATGTTGGCAATATGGGAAATTATAAATCCAGGCCTACGACATCTTGTGCAGGTAATACGTACATACTGTACTACATGCATATTCATTATGTAGGTAGTATCGTGTGTAAAAAGAGCTGAATTTTTGCAGAGGAGCTGAAGAAGAAGATAAGCGAGGGTTACTCTGTGCTTCGTTCCCGTCTTTTGGATGACTTGAAGCCGAGGAGCGATTTGACTGCCTTTCATTTGGCCTGCTCGTAAGCTTCACCCTCTGCCTTATGTGTCTAAGTAAGTAGTAGCCTACATTAGGTAGTACTGTGTCCACTGCATGCAGCACATGGTGCTCATGTTTTCTCATGTGTGTTACGTACTGCGTACGTATGGCAATAGCGTCCGAGGCCAGTAGTAGTGTACGTAAACTAGTTCTAGGTATGTAAGGCGAGTTTAGCCAAAAGTCCCCGGACCGGTCCCTGGTGGGGTTGCCTAAGTCCGCAGCTGTGTCCGAGGGTAACGGGTTCGATTCCCGTTCGGTCCTATATCTCTCCCCCCTTTTCGGGGCCCGGCTATCGCCATACGGAACGCGGCACGTCACATAGAGGACCGACGAAAAGGAACCCGAAGCCGTCAGGAGGTGTTGGGCAGACACCTTGATCAAAATGCCTCGGACCAGGAGTGTCCAGTAGTGGACGGCGAGGGCGCCTGCTTGGCGGGCGGGATGTTACGTACTGCGTACGTATGGCAATAGCGTCCGAGGCCAGTAGTAGTGTACGTAAACTAGTTCTAGGTATGTAAGGCGAGTTTAGCCAAAAGTCCCCGGACCGGTCCCTGGTGGGGTTGCCTAAGTCCGCAGCTGTGTCCGAGGGTAACGGGTTCGATTCCCGTTCGGTCCTATATCTCTCCCCCCTTTCGGGGCCCGGCTATCGCCATACGGAACGCGGCACGTCACATGTGTTTAGAAGAAACAGAACTCAGAAGTGTTATTTTTAGGCAAGGAGATGTGAAGAAGCTGGAGAATAGTTGCGTGACATCTGAATTACTGTGGGAGCGAAGCGAAGGCGGCGGCCTATCAGTGGTGCACGTGGCCGTCGTCTCTTCCGCCGCCGCGCAATCTTCAGCTTCCCCCAAGTCTTACGAGCATATAGCATGGCTGCTGAACAAGGCGAAAGAGCTGGGCGCTCCTACTTCCACTCCTCCTGCATCATCTGCAACTGCTGCTTCCATTTCGGAAACGTCCAAATCCTCGTCTTCCGCAGAGGAACAGAGTGCTGTACAGTCTTCGTCCGTGTCCCTGTCCCTGGTGAACGCGCTGTCGCGTAACGGCTTCTCGGCTCTGCATTTGGCCGTGTACAAGGGTGATGCTGCTCTGGTGGATTTGCTCCTGTCGCATGGAGCAGATCCAGAACTGAGTGGCCCGCACAGACTGCCGCCTTTGCATATCGCTGCGATGTGTGGACACGTGGAAGTACTGGAACGACTGAAAGAGGCCGGCGCCAATCTCTCAGCACAGGACTGCGTCCAATACACGCCGCTACATGTCGCCACTTACTTTGGACACGACAAAGTACGGCTACATTGGCCTGACACGCTATTTATCTCGGACTAGTTATTGTCCAGCATTTTGCTTTGTGGTGAAATATCGGCTTTCTTATATTATCTTGTACCTAAAAAAAGTGTACCACAAAGTAAAATGCAAGGTGAGACTGCAATGGATATCGTCGAAATATGTGTATGTGCTGTACGTATTGACGCATGTTTTCAGGTGGTTCGGGCCTTGTTGAACTTTGGAGTGAATCCAAACCAGTGTGGGGGCGTGGGCGATAGACCGATTCACTTGGCGGCCGCCAAAGGATTCACTGCTATCGCACTTATTTTGCTTCAAGCTGGAGCGGACAGTAAGTAGATGACAAGACACTTTCTATGAACATGCATTTGCTGTAGAAACTTGTGCATGCAAGCTCTGATGCACTGTACGTGTTGGATGCTACGTAGGTGTGGTATCGGACGACGAGGGGAACACGGCTCTTCACTTCTGTTGCAAGGCTGGCCACTCGTCGCTCATCGCTGCCTTGTTGGGTGGGGAGGGAGGGAAGGAGAAGGAGGCGGCGGCGCACGAAGGCAACATGTACGGCGACACGGCGCTGCACCTGGCCTGCTACGCGGGGAAGCTGGAGGTGGCCAAGCGCCTGCTGCACAAGACGGGGACGGGCAGTCTGTGCAGGGAGAACGTCTTCTCCGAGACGCCGCTCCACGCCGCCTGCAGCAGTGGAAAGAGTCCGGAACTCGTCGCCTTCCTACTCAAACAGCCCGGCGTCGACCTCAACTACCAGGGACATGACGGCCACACCGGTACTAACTAACACACAATACATATTACATACCGTAAGATTTACTTGAATAATATCTTGAAAACTTTCCTGGTGACACGTGTGGCAGAGTCTGTTGGTGTTGTTGTTGCAGCGTTGCACAGCGCGAGCTTTCACGGGCACCTGGCGCTGGTGCAGTTTCTGTTGGACAGCGGCGCGGATGCCACGCTGACGGCGCGTGGAGGAGGGGGAGGGGGAGGGGGAGAGACGTCGCCGCCCGCCGCCTTCTCCGCCCTGGCCCACTGGCCCCGCGCCCAGAGCAGCGCCGCCTCCTCGCGCAGCTCCACCCTCAGCGGACACCCCGAAGAACAACAACAGGTACACGCTACTGTGCCGCGCCGAGCTAGCCTTACGACTGTGCAGCCCGTACAGCTAGATCCGCGTACGTAGATGTAGTTGGTTGCGTGCGTTGCGTAGTAGTACTCGGCTCTTTTGGTGATTTGGTCACAAACGAGAGATGATAGAGAGGTAAAAGCAATTAGCGCTGTCTGGCTTACACGTCGCCTCTGGCTTTACACGATAGTACACGGCGTACTGCGGCACCCTTAGCTGAGCTGCTGCAAAGTTAGCATTTGATTCTACAACACTATCACAAAATGCGAAATGCTTTGAAATAACTACTATAGCTCAGTTAGTCGGGTGACAGGGTGCCGCAGCACGTCATACTGCCGATGTAAGCTATTTTGCGGGTACTATTCGGTATGCTTGCAGTTCCATACCGTTTCCTGTGTAGACTCCGCTGCTGTGGGCGTACGAGCGGGGGCACGACGCTATCGTGAGTCTACTGAAGCAGTACAGACGCCCCACAGGGGGCGGCGACAATAGTGACGTGTGCAGCGAGTACAGTTCTGGCGACGGCAGCTACGCGCCTCTTCCTTCTCCTCTGGGCAGACTGCGCAGCATGACGAAGGAGAAGGCGGAGATTCTGGAGCTCCGATCTTCTCTTCCCGCCGCCTTCCATCTCCAGTTGTCCGAGGTGGAGTTTCAGGAAGCCGTAGGCGCCGGATCCTTTGGCAAAGTCTATCGCGGACTCTACAATGGAAAGACTGTCGCCATCAAAAGGTATACTATTTAGTTCGAATACGTCTGTCTCTAAAATGGGGCGAGGAATGAAATGGCTATTACAGGTATCGCGCCTTGGCTTTTGGCGCAAAGTCAGACGTGGATATGTTCTGCCGAGAAGTGTCCATATTGTGCAAGCTGAATAGTCCCTATGTGATCAACTTTGTTGGTGCCTGCCTCGATGACCCCAGCGTAAGTTTTCTTATCACTGCTGCATAGCACAATGCCTCACGTCATTCCTAGAAATGAAAACATCCAGTTTGTTGCATTTTTAGCAGTTCGCTATTGTGACTGAATTTGTTTCCGGTGGCTCTTTGTTTAGTTTGCTGCATGAACAGAAAAGGTTTGAACGCAAACAGTACTACTACCCATGTTTGTATTGTATATTATTGGTTTCGTACATTATGTATGCCGATATGTACAGCACCTGCTTACTTGCGCTAAGCTTTCTGGATGGTCAGTCTTTTTCACTGCGTTTTTGGAAAGGTGCTGGCGGAGTGGTCGACGTTGTTTAGTCATAAAAGGAGCGGAAATGCACGGACACCGCTGAAATGTTTAGTCATAAAATGGAGCGGAAATGCGGACACCGCTGAAAAACCGTGATTCCGTGATGGGCCATACTTTTTCGCCATTTCAAATGACTAAACGACGTCAACGCCCTCCGCCGGCTCGCGACCACCCAGAAAAGAGCGCAAGTCGTGGATAGATCGTACGTGAACGTCGCATGTATGATTTAGGCCTTTGGACTTTGTCTCCAAGCTGAGCATAGGCCTGGACGTGGCGAGAGGAATGCTGTATCTTCATCAGCTGGTGCAGCCAGTCATCCACCGCGACCTCAACTCCCACAACATCCTTCTGCACGAGAACGGAAGGGCTGTGGTGGCGGATTTCGGAGAATCTCGCTTCCTCAAGGCACTGGACGACGAGAATATGACGAAACAGCCGGGGGTAACCTAAGGCACAGCACAGCACACAAGCTTTTGTTATGCGAGGTGAAAGCACCCTACATGAATTTCTTTTGATTACGCAGGACAGGATGGAACAGTCCTTAGCGCGGCGGGTACTCTATTAAGAGATTTGAGGACAACAGAAGAAAAGCGAGGAGGTACAAGAGGGGAGATTTGAGAAATTGAGCTGTGCAGTCAGATGGGACGTGCGCTAAGAGGGGCGTAATCCCGTTCTGCGCTGCGTGTTCGACTCACGCACTGGCTGCCCAATTTTTCAAATTTCTTCTCTTGTCCTCAAATCTCTTATTGATTGTCTTTTGTATGCAGAACCTGAGGTGGATGGCGCCGGAAATCTTCACGCAGTGCACGCGTTACAGCGTGAAGGCGGACGCGTTCAGTTACGCGCTGTGCGTGTGGGAGATCCAGGTGGGAGAGCTGCCGTTCGCGCATCTGAAGCCGGCTGCGGCCGCGGCGGAAATGGCCTACAAGAACAGTCGACCCTCCACTGCCCAGATCGCCGCCTCCTGTCCTGCAGTCATACTGGAAATACTGGAGGCAGCCTGGCATCCGGATCCAGAACTGAGGCCGGATTTCCAAGAGATCACGCCTAAGCTGGAGGAGAACTTCCGACAGGTGACGGAGTCGGTGGGCGAGAATTGGCAGCTGCCCCTCTGTGGCCACGTCCTCGCCATGCGCAACCAGTGGGAAGCGCGCAGTTCGCACGAGCACCAGCCAATCAGCACCACGCATTACACCTACAACTCCGAGAGGGCCAACGCCAATAGCAATCGAGCCTCCCCCACCCTTGATGAACTGAGAAGAAGATTGGGAAAGAACGGATACGTACAAGAGCTCGTGCTGAAGAAAGAATGCTCCAACTTGTTGAATAATTAGCATTGGATTGTACGATAAAGCAACTATGCATCGATAAGCAATAATTAGGAACAGCTGTCTTTTCCGTCCCGTCTTCCAGATTCGCAATTCTCGCACTTGCAAACAACATGCTAAGGTGCTCTCCGTGCCAGCATCTAAACTATGCGGCAGTTTTTCATGCAAGCTTTATGTGCCATTTCGAGTAGGGTCGTGTGCATTTCTTGAATTGTGCTTTCTTTACTACGTTTAGTGCCCGAGTGTACGGAAGATGGAAAGTACTGTACATACTGCATAATGTACAAGGCCAAAATGGTCACCGACCATGACTACAGCAAATAATTTTTGCATAATAAATTATTATTGTTGTCTAAGATAATAAGACTTCTTTTTGCTGCTATCTGGCATATACGACATCATACCACATTCAAGGTAATGCACAAATACTGCAAACGCCAAATTTGGTCTGAAGCAAACACAGCTGCATAATCAGGCTACACTTCGGCTATAATTCAATTACCATAAAAATTATCAATGTTGCGTGTTAAGAAAATACCACTATCACGATTAAATGCAGTAGGCTAGGCAGAAAATAATATGGGGAATTTGCAACACATCTATAGTGTACAGTATATATTTGTTAAAATATTAGCCATGCTAATGTTCACTACTCTACTACTATGTAAAATCTTGCTTTTAGCTGTCAAATGCCATTCACCTTCATTAGCACCTGTATCTAAAGGTATGTGCGTGAACCGCTAACATTTAGACGAAATGTTTGCGACAAATATCATCCTTCAAACCATGCGACCTTCCTGCCAAACTATACTATGTACAGATACAGAAACGACATAATACTGACCTTCACCTGAAATGGGCAAACATCAACCTTCTGCTAAAACGAAACACTGGGGCTGCTGGACAGTGGACACTCTCCCTCATAAATACCTATGCGACCGCGCGAGTGTGTAACAATGTAACGTATACTATTATACACAGTACAGTATTATAACCATAGAAGAGAAAAGTACGTAATGTATGTACAGCAAGTATGTACATGTACAGCAACTATACTATACACACCACAGACGACACGGAGTGACGCCAATTTGTCTCCCCCCATATGACAAGTATGTGGATACGTAACGTACCGGTGGGTAGGTCAAATCCACATACTAACTCTCCGACCTCACCCTTTATATTTACGGCATACATTTCATGACTTCAATCGAGGTACGATGTCTGGAGTATTTCGGAGAGGAACTGCCTGGTTTTTGTCTCATCTCCCAGACCTCCATCTTGCATAAACTCCAATGCTTTTTCCTGGCAGGCGATTAGTTTCTTTTGCATGCCCTCGTTTTGCTCCCTCAAATTTCGCCCTTCCGCCTCGTAACGGCGAGTGTTGGAGTCAGTGGTTGCGATCTTGGACTCGAGCCGGCTGATTTTGCTCTCCAGACTCGTCACCTTGCCCTCCAGGAAGCGATTGCGATTTTCCGAGAGGCTCAACTTTCCCTTGAGGATCTGACAGGCTTGACACGGCGTCGCTTGCTGCCTCTGAGGAGAATGCCTGATGATGTGGTGGTTCTGGGCCTGCGGGCTGGTGGACTGATGCGAGTTGGCTCCAGTGGTGCTGGAGTCGCTGTGCGTGTCACTCGGACTCACGTTGCTGCCGCCGTTCACATGGACCATGGTGGGCGCCGACTCATCCACTGCTTCGCTTGGCTGCTGTACGAAGTGTCGAGCTGGATGCTGATGACTCACCAGGAATTCCTCCTTCAACTGGGACAGCTCGTTCAACAAGTAGGCGTCCGGTCCTCGTACTGTCGGCAGTTGCATCTTCTTCTTGAACAGCAGACTGTTGAGGGGAGAGGAGGAGTTGATGGCGGACTTGAGCAGCGGACAGTCGCCGTCAGATTTCGGCCGTTCTTCGGTGGGAGTGGCCGCTGTGGAGTTGGAAGGGCTTCCCTGCTGCTCCGTACCCACCACGTCCGCCTCCATCATATCCAAATCGCCAGCGGACGAAGTCCTGATGCGCTTCTTGGGCGGTGGTTCGATGAATGCTGAGGATGCGCGCACCTCCTCCGCCACTCCAGCTTCCTCCTTCACCGCCACAGGCGACTCCTCCTCTTGATAAGGGTTCAGAGTTCCGCCCAGATTGCCGACGCCTACAAAGAGACCATGCTATGCAATGCTGGACTTTTCAGACCAGAGAAATATGCAATCGATAATAAAAGGTCTTTCGTACGGGTAAACTTGCTAGCTGCCAAACTGTACTGTACTGAACTGTACATATGCCTATCATAGGGTACCAATGCCAAACCGTACATACATACGGTACACGATGTCGTTCGTATAATATGTGGGCAAGGTGTGCATTCTGCGTCTATCTGACTCACCAGAAGCATCTACTTGGGGAAAGCTGGAGGTGAACCAAGCAGCGAGACTCTGCGCTGCAGCGCCGTTGGCGAATGCGCGTTCTCTCAATCTGGCCATCAGGTCCTCCCGATTGTGTAACGGCGGCATGGGGAAGAGATGCGGAGGAAAGAGAGCTGCAGGTGGCGCCGTCGGAAACGGAATGATTCCAGGTGCAGCCAGTTCGTCCGGCGGTGTCGCTTTATGCTGAACCTGAGAAGCCGCCGGAGGCTTACGACTATGTTTCCCTCCTGTGCCGTTCTGATGTGGAGGCGCATTGGTTTTGATAGGCGCTGGTGCACCTCCTCCATTAGGAGGGTTGGGACTAGCGGAGCTTTTCGCAATAATACTGACGTTGCCCGGATTCCCACTGGCCATCGCCTGCATATGAATGTGCAGACTTGTCTTGTCCGGGAAAGCCCAGTTACAGCAGCGGCACATGAACATCCGTGATATCTGGTGCTGCTTGTACATGTGAGCGCGAAGGGTCTCATTGCCTAAAACAAGCAAGGAAATGAACCCACTGATGAGATTAGGTATACGGTGCAAACGTGAGTAAAGTGAGGGTACATAATTACATCTGTATGTACGTACATGAGTGGAGTAGGGCCATCTCACGAGTAGAGTTGTCTCAACTGTACCACGTAGGTTCCATAAATTCCCATAATCGAACGGTGTATTACTGTATTAGAGATAGAATTACATACTTGCGCGAAAACGTGACGATAAATATAAAAGCCTGAGGCGGATACGCTTGCCGAACTGTGGATGATGTACGGACCGTTGGATACTGTACTGTGCGTGCAGGTGCGTGCACTTTACGTACCTATGCAATACTGTGCCCAATTATTCTTATCGACACATAATTGGCAACTGTTCACGAAAACAAAAAATAGAAACTGACCGATCATAAGGGCGGTGTTGTCAGTTGCAATTTCTAGCGTTGAAGCGACAGCTTTTTGAAAGCTTTGTAACCATCCATTGGAGGCGACGAAGTGTGGAATACGCAACGCCTGAGCGATTTCTCTCGCCTTGTCTTGTATCTGAGCGCCGGAGGGTAACTGACCGAGTCTTTTCTGTTCCTCGTGCCACACTTTCACTAGTAGGTTCAATTCTTTCGTGTCCGAGTCTCTGAGCTTTCGCTTGCGATCGCCGGAAAAGTTCCAGGATTCGTGAGCAGCCAAGTACTCGTACTTTCGCTTTAGTATGCGGCACACGTTGCTCTTGGCTATTTCCCAATGTCGCGCTAGTTGAGCCTGACTCATCCGTGGATTCTTCTCTGCCATCCGAATAAGAGCCACCTTCTCCGTTAGGTTCAGCTCTTTGTAGGCTTTCTTCAGTGGCTTGTCGTACGGTTCTGCGGTGGCAGTCATGTCCATACTCAGGTGTGCATGCCAGATGCCGTCATCCAAGCTTATTGGGAGAGGAAGAAGTAAAGTGACTACTTGAGAGAATGGAGCAAGCAAGCAGGCAAGAAGCAGGAGCAAGACCGACGTCGACAGGGGCTTGTGAATGGGCGCGACGATTCGAGCATATGCACCGTAGAAAGGGCGACTATGAGTAGTAATGGATGGACAAGTAAAGTGATTAGACTGGAGGAGGAAGGAGACAGAGGTATAATTTAGGGTCTACGTTCCAGTTACTCAGGGCTCCGCGTATAGTGTCTCTGACTGATTCCGGGGGCTCGTAGTACTACATGCACCCGTCTTGCTCGTGTCAATAATAACGTGACAACTCATAGAGAATTGGCGACTTCACTTCGCTCCAATTACGCTGGAAATCGTGACAGATTGGGAAGACTGAAAATCAATTCAAGAACCCCGAATAGTTAAAGTAAGGAGCCATATGAGGCGGGAGACCATACATCAGCATGGGGAAGGAGAGGAGGGTGCGTGAGGAATGAGCGGTAGAGATATGCGAAGTGGTAGTAGAGGAACAAGGAGAGAGAGTTCCAAATTTCCTAATTCCTATCGCCGACTAAAAACAATTTAGGTACGACCGGTCCGGAAAATGGACACGACTCAGAACGAGAGCGGAAAGTGGACTAACGTTCCATAGTACCGAATGTAAGGCAGATACTTACTGTACTCTATTTTCAGCGCCATCAATTATACATCTGGACCTGCGTTTCACTATACTCATACCCATTGTTTTAATATTTTCCTGCCCAATTCGCGACATAACGTTTCCGGTTTGCAACAACTGAGTGGATCTGGATGGATAGTTACAACAATTCATAAATAAAAATTTCTCGGAAATTTCACATTCCTTTTGTTTCTAGGAAATTTCACAGAACTAAATCAATACAGCCGAAACAAGGCGGGAAGATTGGCTTAGGTAGGTAACTACACAATACACCTTTAGTAATGCCAAAAATATATAATCCCTGTATAGAGAAGAATGGCCTACGTAGTGAAAAGAAACGAAGCAATCCCTGACTCGTTTTGGCCCCAATAAATTGGATCCCAATTTATTGGATATCCAATTTATTGGATATTACGAAACCTATTTATTGGATATCCAAAAAATTGGATATCCAATTTATTGGATATGGAATTCCCAATAAAATGGTTTCGTAATATCCAATAAATTGGATATCCAATTTTTTGGATATCCAATAAATAGGATATCCAATAAATAGGACATAATAATCGATAGCACGCCATCCACACAAACAAACGAAACTCGAAGCAGCTCGTAAACGATCTTCCTTGCTTGTCGGCGTCTTCTTTGTCGAAATTTGGAGCAGAATTCAGCCTACGTCCTCCTTGGTTCCGCAGCCTTCGATTATTATGTCCTATTTATTGGATATCCTATTTATTGGATATCCAAAAAATTGGATAATACGAAACCATTTTATTGGGGATTCCATATCCAATAAATTGGATATCCAATTTTTTGGATATCCAATAAATAGGTTTCGTAATATCCAATAAATTATTTATTGGGGCCAAAACGAGTCAGGGATTGCTTCGTTCCTTTTCACTACGTAGGCCATTCTTCTCTATACAGGGATTATATATTTTTGGTAATGCACTACTCCCTATTTTTACTCCATACGTACTTAATAACCGTTAGTAGCGGCTAGCTACCGTAACCGTGCCCCTTCTTCGCGAACTGTACTTTATTCCCCCAAAGCAAGCCTGTCTGTCACTGCACTCAGCTCTACAACCACCATTCAGGACATAGCGCCATTTTGGCGGGCGTGGTTCCAAAAGCTCGTTGCGGCGAATGCTTTGAAATTGAAAGCCAGCTACCCGCCAAAATCAGAATGACAAGCAATCGAGCAATTATCATAAGCTGGCAAGACAATACCACTCATTATACTGGAACATTTGTAGTGCTTGCTTCTATACCCACAGCCATTCCGCCGCTATGTACCTCTATGTAGTTTTTTCAGGGCGCAGGTCTTTAGCATTAACGCATAACTTGCGAATTGAATGTACCGGCAATTTATTTTTCAACTCATCATCAGTGTGCCCATAAAGGACTTCGTCTCGTCGTTTTCGCGTCCACATAACTTAGTGAAGTCTTTTGTGGCTGGTGGGTATTATGCGTCTTTCCGCCTCGGTAGCGTGGATTACTGGGCAGCTGACACAATTTCTTCTGGCCCCTCCGTTTTACGATCACGTCGATTACAATGGATAGAGTACTACAGTATTACGTGGTCCACGCCTGCCTGCATATCTTATGTTCTTAGCCATTTTCGACCGATAAAGGGGAAAGAGGTCTTCATACGTACGGTACAACGTTACGTATTTGGTATGTCCAAACTTCGTTGATGCGTGACTGCATGCGGTTACGGGGGTCTTGTAATTCTCCTTTTCGTCGTCCGTTATTGTCTCACTTCCGTTTCACCCTCCTCCACAGTCGACGTTCCACGCGCGCTTCAAGGCGAAGGAGGACGATGAGACGCAGTGTTCTCTTCTCTCCCTCCCGCAGCCACAGTAGCGCCTCCGCCCCAGTTCCAAGTCACGCATCTTCTTCGATCCAAAGTAAGTAGCTCGAAATAAAAGTCGGTCAACTTCGCCGCCCGCCCGCCCTCCGTGCACTCGTCTACCGGACTCAAAGCTCTTTCCTCCACGACCGAGCAAGACAAATTTTAAATGTATAATGTGCTCTCTGGTTCGAAGCACAGCCTATCTCTGGTGTTGAAAACGCCCACTACGAGACATGAGACTACGGTAGCTTTCACGTGCGGCGCAATATGTCCTTCTGTGTTGTTCGCGGCATCCATGCGTATTAAGAGGCATGTGTGTATGCGGAAGGCAATAGCATGAATACAGTGTATGTATATCTATATAGCATCACATTGGCGGTAGGGAGCTGCCAATAGCAGCAACGAGCTGCGGAATCCGGCGGCAATCCAGTTTTTCTAGACATCCTGTACGTTACGTACGTACGTGTAAAGCGTTGAACATGTATAGAAAGAAGTTGGTGGCTTCTATCGTAATATTGTCTCTGGAAGTTTACGACACTGCCGAGAAAGAGACGAGAAGCGCAGAGCAAAATAGCAAAGAGCAACCGAGTTTGACGATGCAAAATGGCGGCGAGAGCCGGAGGCGGAATAGAAGCTGACTGAGCAGGAAAAACAGAACGCGCAAGGCATGCATGCGTGAGCATATGTTATGTACTTATACCCACGCAAACGAGATTTCAACACCCATAATGCGCAAGAGGAAAGGTACGTATACCTACTGTGGCAGTAACTCAACTAGTACCTACTTGCTGCTGCAAAAGGCGTCACCCAACCCGCGCTATTTTAAACACGATGACGGCGATGAAGACGAAGCATACTCGAAAACAACATAAGATGGATACGCTACGGTAGCGAGCGCCAGATCAGCAAACAACTGATAAAAAACAAGACTTACTCGTTATTTCCTTAATGCACAGAGTGCAGGTGTAACTCTTGAAGTGGGCTTGCATCCGATGTCGGCTCAAGGAACTGCTGTGACAGAATATCTTGAAGCACAGAGAACATCGAAAGGTTCCTGAAAGTAAAGCCATGATGGAGAAGTTTTACCAGCAGCTTAGCCAATTCTGCGTTGTATGTAATAATTATTGTCCAAACATAGCGTGGCAAGACAATTATCAGGAAAAGAAAGAATAATCGATTATCAAAGTTATGCTCAATAAAACAGGCAATTAAAAAACTTTTGTAAATAGAGACAAACAAACAATAAACCGCTGCTGCTGGTCCAGTACCTTTCAGATCCGGTCGCTTCAACTCTGACCTGTACGGCATGCTAGCTGAAAACACATAACATGTACATTACACAGATTGACTACCACGGAGAAATTTACAGTGAGATGTGACTGACTAATCATGCCACCTCAGTATATTATGTAGCTTACAAAAGAATCAAGTTCGTTTACAATAAGCTTGATACTGATAGCAGCACAGAGGCTTGATAAAGGTGTACGGTAGTACGTAGTACAAACCTTATTGAGCATTTTTTATTTGCTGCCAGAGAGCTTACCGGAGTCAGTAGATGGGTGTGATGTGATGTAAACTGTTGACGACGAAAAGAGACAGAGCAAAAGGAGCTACTGTACAACAGAAGTCACAAGATGAGCCAGTGGCTGTCACCAGGCAGCAGTGCGCGTCCAAGAAAAACGGGACACCGAGCTGAGCTGAGAGAGAGAAAGGAGGTAGCGTTAGGTGACTGTACACAGCGCTTTTGCAAGTTGGCGAAAAAGCGCGAGCTGCCTGTCGTTGTCGTCTTCGTCGTCCTTTCACGCCGCCGCCGTCGTGCGTGAGCGTGATGTTGTTCAAATCGGGCTACCTATAGCCCCGAGGTTGTATTATTCATCTTGGGGGATAAGCTACCAACCGGGGCCGGTTCTTCGCTGCTGTGTACACCGTCGCCAGCGCGTAGTATGATACAGGAGCATGCAGGCGCGCAGCGAAGGAGCGCAAGAACGGCGACGCCCGCCCGAATACGTACGTAGTACGTGCATGAGCCAGCAGCGTGAGTGCGCGGGAATTGCGCGCACGTCGAACGACGACCAAAGAAGGAACGTCGCATAGTGTTCTCAATCCAAGCACTCAGCACACGTGTGCAGTACTCTCCCTCCTCCTCTTTCAGACGACTGCGACGTCGACTCTCAGCCAGCCAGCAGACTCCATAGTACATGTATGCCATACCATGCACAAACTACGCTCCGCAAAGTTTCTTAGGGCACTACCTGACCTATGCTGTTCTAGATTCGGCTTTGATCTTTCTTTCTTTTCTTTGTTGTTGTTGTTCTCGCTCGCTCTCCGCGCTACCTCATCATACATAGTATGTACGAGTAGTACATACACATTAGACTACCAACCAACTGAGAAATTCCATCTACCATCACCTGCACCTCCCCTCCATCATCCACCAACCAAAGCATGCACTCCACCTGCATCTGACTGGAAAACAGATAATTATACTTTTCTTATGAGAGAAGAAATCACAAGCGCAAGAAACTCACCACGGTATACTGCACACATTCAAGCCGATACAGCAGGCCGCCTGCGTTATTGTACATGTACAGCCGCGTCAACTTACAAGGAAAATAATATAGTGGTACCTACTTTACGTACGAGTATACAATCAACTGTTCGTCCTGTGCATGATTATCGCTATATGGAAGGCAGGCTGCAGGGCGTTAAGAATGTAACGAACAGATAACAAAATCCATACGTACAATATAGTGGGAATGCGCAATGCAGTAAGGTAAGCAGTATAGACGTACCAACTTGGGAGCCCAAGAGCATCAAAATGTGTAAAGATTAGGTACTCCGTATACGATCGGAGTGGAATAGAGAGAAAAGGCAGAAGCAGTCAGGCACCGTCTGTCCACTGAGAGAATGCGGGGTCGCGAAAGGCTATTTCGTGCAAAAAAGCACAATATGAAAATGTCCGTGCATGTCACGCAAAAAATCTTCCGCGACTTCCGCCTTCTCTCATGGGACCGACCCTAGCTCAAAGGACGGGTATGGTACGGCCTAATTAGTGATGAAATGGCTTCTGAGTGGGGGGAGGAGGTGGTGCCTGTTGAGTGGTGGCTCCTCCTCCTTCCTCATCCTTGTCCTTGGTTCCATGCTTGAGCATGCGCGTAAATTCCACGTAGTCGAATTGCCCGTTCTTGATCGGCGCATCGCGAAACAGCTCGTCCACCTGATACACACACATACACACTCCAAAATATGCTGTTATCCTTAACAACTGCTCATTGCCTCTTCTAAGTACTGCACACTGACTTACTGTTTCTTTGAGGCCGCGTTCAGCAGACGTCCGTAACGGACGTCGTTCGTCCGTAAATCCGTAACGGATGTATCTAGGAGTGCATGACACACCGCAAACAACCATGTACTCCTAGATACGTCCGTTACGGATTTACGGACGGACGACGCCCGTTATGGACGTCTGGTGAATGCGGCATCAGCTCTCAAGGTTTGTTCACATTGACGACCACTTGCCCATACGCTCCGAGTGTTCATGACGACGCATGCAACGGCACGAACAGCCATGGCCATTTCTCTCCAATGCGAACAAGCCTTAGACTAGGGGTATATGAGCGTAGACTAACTTGGTCGTCGGAGTATCTGTCTCCCATGGTGGTGAGGAGTTCTCTGAGTCTGTCTTCGTTGATGCTTCCACTGCTGTGGTCGTCGAAGCACTGGAAGGCGTTTCTGATCACTTCCTCCGGATCCGTGCCTGTCAGCTTCTCACCGAACAGCGTCAGAAACATGGTGAAATTGATCGGACCCGGCGCTTCCCCTATCATCTCGTCCAGAAAACGATCGTTCACATCTTTCCCTACAACAACTAACACTCATCATAGTCGGCCAGTTGTTAAGAGAATGAGGAGATTTTAGAGACTTTTTCCCCTCAAGAACATGTTCGTGAATTTCTTTCGCTAGTTCGGAATCTAATCATTTTCCGCATTCTCTCACAAAAAGCAACACGACGATAGGCTCACCGTCCTTCGTACTAACGGCGCAAACAGCTCAACGCCAATGACAAACAATCCTAGCATTTGTATCCGATCCGGCTACTGCCTTACGCGAATTTTCCACCAACGTTCCACATGTGTTGGGTATTATGTAGCCTACATACTAGACACGCAAGATAAAACAATACCGTATTTACCGGTGCATAGCCCCATGGGGGTATGCAAAAATTGAGAGGTCCCATATGGGGGTATGCATAGGGGGGGGGGGGGGGGGTTATGAATTGGGGGGGTTATGCATGGGGCATTTTTTATGTTTTTGAGAGGTGCGCAGAGGCATATTTTTTAGGTCAAAAGCACGTGTTTTAGGGCATTATTGAGGTCAAAACACGGTTATTCTAATACAATACACCCCCAAGCAGGCTTATAGGCATCTTAGCTTGGTGTGGGAGTGGCTATGGGTACTATATGACCAGCTTACATAGGTAGGTTCAGGTACTGTACTGTACATATGGGGGTATGCATAGGGGGGGTTATGCATTGGGCATTTTTTATGTTTTGCCAATATGGGGGTATGCATTGGGGGGGGGGGGGGGTTATGCCTTGGGGGGGGGGGGGTATCTACCGGTAAATACGGTAACTCCCTTCATTCTATTTCTGACGGGTGAATCAGCACGCATGTGCACCTGCACCTATGCAGTACGTACGTACATAACATGTATCCACCATATGCAATAAGAGCCAGTGCTTGGTCGCGAGGTGACCCCTCTGATTAACCTTGAGTTTCAGTGCAACTTTTGATCGGTAGTCGACGCGAAGGTCGGCGCCGTCGTCTTTCTTGCTCGTTTGTTTCTTTCCGCGCCGACCTTCGCGTCGACTACCGATCAAAGGTTGCACTGAAAATCAAGGTTAGTTCAGAGGGGTCACCTCGCGACCAAGCACTGCTCTTATTGCATATGGTGAATAGTCAGTGGGACGATCAAGACCGTGCTTGACAATTTTGCCGCTCCCGTGGCATTTTAGTAAATCTGGCATTTCTATACAAGAATAGCAACCGGCTTTTCGACCCTTTTTCAAACACTCTGGCTATTCTTGTATAGAAATGCCAGATTTACTAAGATTGCTACGGGAGCGCGAAAATTGTCAAGCACGGTCTTGATCGTCCCGGTGACTATACCCAACACAGCGATGTACATTAGGCGATACCCACGCGGATTAGACCCGCCGATACAAATTATTTCTTAAAAAAATATTGTAACTAAATCTCACCTACCTAGTGATGCAAACATGTCATGTAGATCTTCCTTATCAATAAATCCGTCTCGATTCTGATCGATCATGTTGAAAGCCTCCTTGAATTCCTGAATCTGTGCTTGATCAAACATGGCGAACACGTTGCTGGTGGCGCGCTGCGCCCGCTTCTTCCCTTTACCGCCAGGCATACGACGAGCAGCCATCCTTTTCACTCGACTTTTACCCTTGTTCACTGATAAAATATATCGAAATTCGCCGATAAATCAATATTATCGTTGTGTTCTGTTGTTTTATGTTTCCGTTTCGGAGACGAGGTGAGGTGACGTCGCGTCATGGACAGCGGTCCATGGTCGCGTCGCTGGAATTTACAAGGATTCCTAGACCGCACTATACGTAATACGCGGTCTAGGAGTCCTTCAAATATAATGCATAGTCTTCTGAAAAAATATTCAACTTATTTACATCTGTTCCTGATAATACAAACCGCACAAGTTTTGTTCAGCATACGCAACGCAGAAAAGCACTAAAAGTATGTTGTAATACCAGAAATACCTATAGGATACTTACCTAATTTTATTTACTACATATTTATATTTACCTATGGGTTACTATCTACGCACAGATATCCACATACAGGAAAATTGCGCAGTCATTACAAATAAATAAGTATACCTGGCGCCGAAGGACAAGCAAGATTCGATCAACAAGCAAGGACTTTACTATTCTTAGAGCAAAAACTGCGAAGGCAAGCAAAGCATTTATCATGTCCTATTTTTATCTACAACTCAGCCATCATAAAAACGATGGTCGTAACATTCTAGAATAAATATTCCACATGTCGTAATATCATTGTCCCCTCCACTCCATCCACCCAAGATGACCAAATTCCAGAATAAAGCGCGGTGTAGGAACGAAATATACAAGCATGAACCTTGCACAACCCAGACAACATGATAAGATAAACAACAGAAAGAAGTTCAGCTGTTTGGGATCAAAGCAGACCGAAGTCGTAAGTTGCGCAATTTCTCAGGCGGTTGTGAATTGTGATACTTATAGGCTACTTTGTTGGGCAAAAGCAAGTAAGCGGCAGGCTAGGTAGCGGGCGAACTATTCTGAGCTGTTTGTCGCCTCTTGTAGGCCTTGTAGTGAATTTTCTCCAGTTCTTCATCATCGAGGCGTAGCTCACGAACCTATACAAGTACGCTACAGTACTGCACCCAATGTTCTCAAGTATTGCAGCACTGGCTGAACAGTACATTCTTGATGGACATTCATATACATAATGTTCACAAATGGTCATAGCGTGGGGTGTGGATGGAGAGTATTACAGTATGTACCTTGCTGATAAGAAATTCTTCTTCCATGATCATGGGCGGCAGATGACGCAGTCTCTCCAGGATCTGATACATTTCTGGAAATTGACGTAGTTGCGCCTTGCTCTGACCCAGACCATATTTGAAAAGGACGAGAGCCACTTTGAACAAGACTTTCACTCCTTCGCAGAAGAAAATATCCCAGACGCGCAAAACGCAGGCCCAGGGCAGAGTGCGACAGTAGACACACATGAACCACTCCACCATATACAGCACCGGCTCCACGTTATTCCCGCGCTACACACACAGCCTTCATTCCACAACACGCATCACTCGCTTACGCTGTACTGTACATTCACTCGTCATACACATTACCAACCAAGTGCTTGAAAACGTGTGGCAGCTTCTTCCTCAGCAATTCCTGTAGGATATCTCCGTCCAACTGCACAGCTTCCTATACAACAGAGAAGGCACGAGGCTTGCACCATTGTTCCGTCATAAAATTGCTGCTAGCAATATTCCTTACGAGTCCAGGACTGTAGTATCCGGGCAAGTATTTGTGGCAGATCTGTACGAAGCAGTAGAAGGCGTCTTTCAGGGGCATGTGCATGAGTAGGGTAGCAGCCACTGGCGCCTGACCCTGACAATATCCTTCCTCAGGATGCAACACCGTGTACGCTTTCAGCAGACGAAACAGATCTTCCCGGCTATAAACGCAATCAAGCTCGCAAGTTGCAGAGCCTATTGACCAGTTGCGCCAAGACTCTTACTTAGGTAGTCGCGAGGCGGCCCCCGCGGTATTTAGTCTAAGATTAGATCGGTGTCGACGGGGTGGAGTGCACAGGGACGTCAACGTCGTTCAGTCATCCTGAGAGCGGAAAAGGAGTGAGCAAAAGGCAATAAACGACGTCAGCACCGATTTACACTTTCACTAAATACTACGGGGCCACCTCGCGACCACCCAAAAGCGTTAGCGCAACCGGTCAAGTCGGTCAACTGAAAGAAGCATGCGGGGATTTTTCGAAGTCGCGGAAGACGGTACGCACGTGAGCCGTCCAAGAAAACTCCGCATTCTCTCAGTGGAAGTGGACCGACTACAAACAGACTTGTACGCGCACAGAAGCCTACCCCAAGGTGCCGTAGGGTCCCTCGCGAGAGAAGAGCTCGTGTTCTGGAAACTGTCGGTCTAGATCCTTCCTGATATCCTCCACCCACCCACTCTCCCCTCTGTGTCCGTCCAACTGCTGTAACACGCTACACTCGAGCTTATTCTCACTTAAAGGCAAGGGGTCCCCTACACCGACTTTCGAATTTAAAGTTCAAACCAATTTTATCATAAACTACATTTTTAACCGAGTCTTTTGCAAAAAACCGCTTTTCAAAATTCCTATCCGTTCACGAGTTGTCGGTGTGCAAAGTTCAGTCAAGTTCAGTACTGAAGACGGATTTGGGAACCACTACGGTAGTTAACTACGTAGGTAACTACCGTAGTGGTTCCCGAGGACCGCTTCAATACAGAAATTTATCGATTTTTATCTTCGAATAACTCATGAACAGATAGGAATTTTGAAAAGCGGTTTTTTGCAAAAGACTCGGTTAAAAATGTAGTTTATGATAAAATTGGTTTGAACTTTAAATTCGAAAGTCGGTGTAGGGGACCCCTTGCCTTTAATGTCTATACACACGGACACGGCTACTGCACCTCGAACACTGTCTTGCTCCTCTCGTTGTTCATGTGGTAGTAGGCGCCGCACAGATATTTCCACGCTTTTCCACGCATGGATGGAGGAATTCCCTTCCAACACCGACTGCGCACCTGTGAGAAGAAACCAATAAAGGCTGACCATTAAAAATAAAATAGAGACCGCACCTTCGATTACCTTTTCATATTTTTTATTCATGAACATTGGCCATTCATCCAACATGGTTATCCACTTCTGTTCTCGCTTCCTCAACTTTCCAACTGGCAGCAGAGCTTCGCTGCAAAAAATCACTACTCAGTATGCACTGGTGTTGTGTTACGTGTTACCAACTCTCTAAAATAGTTTGTTATGCGAATGTGCCATTCTAGAGACTGGAGGTAACCTCGGCGATGGCGTGGATTGACTTGGTGCGGTTAGGAATCCGTATCTGTCCGTTTCCCTCTGTCTGTGTTCCTCTTCCTCTACTCCACTGCGTCTTCTTCTCGTCTCAAAGTCTTCTTCCCGCTGCTCCTCTTCTAATTCCATGTCTCTGGATGCGTAGTGATGATTGTTGAGCATGCTGCTGCTGGGTGCTGCAACGGCGCTGTCGTCGTATTCAGAGTACAAACCTCCGCCTCCTCCACCACCTAAGGTGGCTCTGAGGCGCGAAGACAGATATTCTTCGCTGCAGTAGCTGCCTTTGCCTCCTTCTTCCTCCTCGTTGGTGCTGTAGGAACATTGCGCTTCCTCCTCTTCTTTAGATCTCTGCTCCTCGTGTCTCGAGCTGTACCGACGCACTTGGTACAAGGGCGGACAGCTCCGATACATCCGCGTCTCCTCCACCATCTCCACTACGCGCACTTCTTCAGATTCGTCCATCTTTTCAGTGCCAGTGTGCCAGCCAGCTTCAGCACGGAAACCGTCAGCCATCAGGTATGTACTGCATTCAGCTTCTTCTGCTGCTCTGCATTGCATTGTATATGTGCATGTACTTCTATACCCTACTCGTCCAAGGAGTCCTTGACTGTCGCTTATTAGTTCTGTTGTCTTGCTCGTCTCGTCACACTCCGCTTTGCAGAATATGACAGCAAAAACTATTGCACCAATCTGGCGCTCCTTCCAGAGCTCGGTACTATCTCTTGTTGAGTATAAAACAAGACGTCGTCAACGATTGTCAGAACTCAGAAGTTGCTATGCGATTGAGCTGTACCTGAACCTGGTGCTACGT